>JAHDVE020003061.1:0-44860 GCA_022606495.2 Halesus radiatus | reverse complement strand
TGAGGAATTACATAATATCATATAAAAGTAAGGATATGAACGAAAAATGCATAAAAAAGCCTTTTATTTTCATCATTTCAGCCGGGTCAATCTGGACCCACCATCGCCGAATGTGTTTTATTTTGAACCTCCGGGTATTACGTGATAACCAACCTTAAAACGTATATAACCAACCTTAAAACATATATAACCAACTTTAAAACGTGTATAACCAACCTTAAAACGTATATAACAAACCTCAAAACGTATATAAACAACCTTAAAACGTATATAACCAACCTTAAAACATATATAACCAACCTTAAAATGAATATAACCAACTTAAAAACGTATATAACCTAATCTAACTTAAATTTGTTGTACGAGTATTATTTTTTAGTATTTGAAGCGATGCGACGCAACTGAAAACCTTCATACAAAAAAAGAGTTCTCATAAAATAATATACTTAAATAATTTCACTTTAATCTTAAAATAAAATTATCCAATAAGAATATTACCAAGATATCGCATTAAGATAGTAGCTCAATTACAGCCTGATTAAACAAACAATATCTTCTCTCAGCGCGTGATAGCGGGAAATATTCCCCGTAACTCATATCTAAAGTTACCAAGTAACCCTCACTCGGTTTAACACCTTATTGGGTAAACCCATCAATCCCCTCAGCAAACACGCGGCTTTGATAACTAACTTCATCGCTAACTACTAACTTAGACAGATCTCCCATAGACTATGTACGTGAGTGCATCATAATATATGACTACTGACTTCACAAAGGTCTGACATTCTGGAACGTGCACAAGATTCATACTTTGGCTGTGTGAAAATTATCTTAATCTCAAAGCAGAATAATCGTTTGTCTGTCTGAAGCAGTAAAACTATTGATAGGTGGGGAATTTGTTTAGTTCTATCAGTTTCATCAACGTCCCTTCTATCATCAATAGCTATATCAGGGGTGGTCACACTTTTTTTTCTAGGAGCGACCAGATATGTTTTTTTTATGTTTCTGTTTGTACATAATTAGATAAAGAATAGGAAGTAATATTTGTACAGCGCCCTTGAGGTGATTTTTCACAAAAACGGCGCTATACGTATCATCCAATTATTATTACTATTATATGTGAAAGAGTTATGATAAAAACACAAAATAATTATTTCATATTAATGTAGACAGACATGTAAAATGCTGGTAATTTTTCCGAGAAAAATAAATGATTTGTTCAGTGAAATTAATTACGTTTGGTCATCTACGTATCATCTCCAATATCAGATTTCAAGTATACTTGTATCCCTTGACCAATTTGATCACGAACAGTGAAAAATATACACCGAATGCATTATAAAGATTGCGATACGGTTCGACAGAGGAATATCTATCAGAACGATATTTTGTGGCCTGAGATGTTTAAAGTTTTTTGTGTCTGCCGGTTGTGGCGCCTTTTATATCGCGCCCGGTATTAGCCCCCAATTTTCCCTTCACCCTTAATTCCGCCCTGCTCACATTTCCTCCTCCTTACATTAACATCCCGGCTTCACAGCCTTCCAGTTGGGAGAGGCTCGCTGGGTAGAGGGAGGCGCGAGTTTTGGACCAACTCAAACTTTAACAGCAAGAACAATGGATAAGTTTGTTCACGAGATAGCAGAAAACTTGATAGACAGAACTAACAGCTGTTAACTTCGTAAATAAATAGCCATTTGTATCGGTTGGTTTTGTGAAAGTTGTGTGAAAAATTAATTTATTTTTGTCAAAGTTCCTTTGGATTTCCGGCGATTTAAAGATTTTTAACATTTCTTTTTGAGGCAGACTAATATTGAGTACCTACCTACTTACACGCGCTTAAAGTTTTTTTTTCAAAATGATAATGCATTTCCCAAATTACCTATAGAACACTAAACTTATCGCCATGGCCTGTTAGAAGTAAATCTCCATTTAACCCTGGATTACAAACCTTATTTTGTATGCGATAAATCTAAACCTTAATCGATTTGGTTACGCGATCAAAAATTTATGATGAATATATAGAATGAACTGGTTATTGCAAAACAGTGTGTTTATGTGGGTAATTTATTTAATTTTATTATTTTACTTGATCATTTTCACATTTTTCGATATATATTGCCCATGCCACTAATGGTTATTCAGCTACCTAGTACATGACATTTGAATAATGATTTTGTTCTTAAAATAACTTTTGATTTTTATGTTTCTAATGGTGCTTGGTAGAGAATTGAATTTCTTAATGGTGTTGAAATAAAAACTTTTTTGTCCATAGGCGGTTTGTAGGGATATTAAAGGATTTTATATGTGACTGCCTTAAAGTTCTAGTAATTTTAGTTTCTTTAAACATATGAATATTATTAAATTAGTGCAAAGGGATATTTTTTAGTATAATTGTATCAAGTTGAGAACGCCAAGTTCCTTAAAAACAAATTTAGTTCTCGTCCTTCAAGGAACTTTCAGAATTAATTTTTGGATGTTTAATAGAGTCTCCAAGCAAGTGTTAGTGGCACTACCCCAACTGATAATGCCGTATTCTAGAGATGATTGTATAGGTGCACAGTAAACTTGCATCAGTTGTTTTCTATTTAACATATATTGATTTGGCATTATTACGAAACTTCTATTCGTCAACGTTAATTCGTTAACCCGGTTCATGAAAAAGGTGTACCAATCTTAAATACTAGGATGCCGAATGCAGTCAGAAAATGTTTAAAACAGAAAAGCCGACGTGAGGTTTGCGGACACGCTGAATTCTGGGTTGAAAAATGAGAAGTCGCTTTACTTGACAACCACTGCAGTTTACGTAATATTATCTTTTTACGCCCTTGTATGACATCATATTACATGCACTATTGGAAAGCCCACCTATTTTATTTATGAGCTTGAGCTCCGTTGAGCGCATCCAAGAGAAGAATTTCCTTGAAATGGCTACCTACTCAGCTTGAAGGATTATTTCTGTAATTGATGACGGCGGAGAAAAAACATTATTAAATAACTAAAACTTCATTTCTAACATGATATTGCATCTGAAAGATGTAGACTCCCTTTATTCCATATTCAACTGACAGCTTGTAGAAAGCTAAACTGTGAAAACATTTTTAATGTTAAATGTAGAATTTTTCATTACTAAGATTTTACTTAATTGAAAATACATGTCGAGATATCAAGATGAACGGCTGCGCTGCCTATTTCATACATAACTTTATTTTGGTTTTTGAAAATACCCATTCAAACTGAATGATACATTTTTTTAATTAAAAGCTTAGTGAATATCTAGTGCGGATGAGAAGTTTTTTTATTTAATTTGTTCTAAATTATGAAGTATATGCCATGAATAAAAATCAATTTTCATAATTTTACAGGCAACTTAGACAGTTATTTGCGGATTTATTGTATTTTTAAAAACATATATCATATTTGCTATACAAATATGATTACATAAATAAAAATATAAAAATAAAACATTTAATAAAAAAACGTTTTTTCGAGTCGATATTTTAAATTATGTACAGCAAATTTGTTTTCCAACGTAAATTGGTCGTTTTTAATTTAATTTAAAGTCCACCATAATGCTTATTTTAACATTTCAAAAAAAATTATTTTATATTTCAATATGTATTTTCAAAGCAGACGGGTAAAACTTTTCCAAATAATTGTTAAAGGTGTCTCTAAAATCGCGATAAATCAATTCCTTTAATGGCCTATATTTCATAATATGAAACAAAAATAAATAAATTTCTTCTAATCCGTACTAAATATTTACTATACTTTTTAATGAAAAAAAAGATCAGTTGGTTTAGGTGAGAATTTTGGGATCAAATCCAAAATTATGTTTTGTATGAAACCGTTCCTCTTAAAAATAACTCTGAAAGTAAACTGAGGGTAACTTTTTGACAGAGTCGGGACCAGGTACTTTGGAGCCATTCAAAAACGCGCACCACAAAGACAATGAAACGCTCCAATTCAAACGATGACAATTGGATTTTAACAATTAATTAGGGTATCTTTGATTCATTTTCGTGTGCCATTAAACACAAACAATAAACTCACTTTTTAGCAAAATTTACAAAATACAATGTACACATATTCTACATATGAGTACATAAAAATATAGATCGGCGGTGTTGGGGATTAATCTGATATTTGGTTATTTTATGTAAGTGTAAGAACACGGTTACTTGCGTATTTTTTTTTTCGATTAGTAAAATCCTAATATCTGTATTTAATTTGAAAACATAACGGTTAGTTCAGTCAACACAAATTATTTATTGTTTTCGAATTTAATTTGTAGAACTCAATTTTAATTTAAAGTTTGTACAATTTTTATAAAAACTATTATTATTTACTTTAAACAACGGTTCAATTATAAAATAGTTCTGCTAGGTAATTATTATTATGCGTGACAGCTGTTTTGCCTTCCGAAAGCATTATGAAACTGTGGTGAAGCCACTTACGGATGATCTATTTATATTATTTCTTACAAAATGTTTTCATTATTATTACCAATGGCATTAGTAAATTAACATTTATTTTAATGGTTATTGCATTGCAAAGATTATAATGTTTCCCTTGAAGGTTATAAAGTTATTTTGAAGGTCGGCTGTTATCATTGGTGTTTCCAAACTAATTAAGAATGCATGTTTTATTTTCTCCTGCATTAGGATACTTGTATAATGGTGTATAATTGATTTCGGTTTGAACATATTCAGAAGTGGCAAACGAATTACATACTTTTGTTCATGAAATTAACTCATGGATTACCAGAATTTTTATTATTTTCCAGCTGTTCTAAGAAGTTAACTTTACGGTCTCTATTTTAAATCTGAAACAGCTGTCACACATAATAATAATTACCTAGTAGATTTTTTTTTTTCATTTCTTTGATCATTAAAATATCTCCATGAAATATTAAGTTCTTATTTGCTTCTGTTTATCTATTCTTTTGCATGCCATTGTTCAAATGCATATACGAGTATGTATATCTTTTTAAAAAATGTTTTATTTGAATTCATATTTACATTACTGCATTACTACATAATTTATGCGATTGTACTTATAAAAAAATGGTTAATGTGTGCCCAAATTGGTGTAAATAAATAAATTAATAAATATTCCCCAGAACAAACAATTCGTTTCAATATTTAAAATTATTACGTGCTAAAAATGTTTTTTTTTTTCACAAAATTATTTAATGTGGCGTCAACTGTGTGCGCGTATTACGTTTTGTTTAAATTTAAAAGAAAATTATACCTTTTTTTAAACCAACGAACGTGTAGCGAAATATAATTCGTTCGGTCGACCATCGTTCTGGTCGCCATATTTGTTACTGTCGTTCACAAGTAAAATAATCGATCACTCCATGTAATCAAGTGCAATTGTTGCGGACTTGTGGGGGGTTCCGGGAGTAGGCAGGGGAAGTAGGATGGTTTGTCCGACACCAATTATTTTGTCTGATAGGCTTTAATCAATTCAACACCACCCCTAACCTCGACATCCCTGTACGGAAGGGATGATTAATACGATTTCAAATTGACATTTCCTGATATTCGTCACTTGTGTTAAGTACCTAATGATTAATGGTATTAAATCTCTCTAATTGTTAAAATTATCATAATTTCGTACAGTTAAAACAATTTGCGTTAATATTTTCGTTGTCAGATTATTTTTCTTCTGCACGAACTTCATCAGTGCTGAAGTTTTTTTAATGTGAATACGCTCCCTGCTAACCGGAGCCAACAAGATTATGGCACCCCCATTTGGGGTATGTTGTGATGCTGAAGGGTATGAAATGTGGAAGGGGAAGCTGGGGAATTACCTGGCTATTCAGATCTGGTCATCAAACACGGCCAAAACCATTTTAAGTAACAACATTTCAATTCGGAAGAAGGATTAAAGCAAACTGAATGGCGTAGAAATGAAATCTCTGAGGTGAATGTGTGGTAAAACCATGTATGATCGTGTGAAAAATATTGAGGTTCGTAAAGAATGCAAGGCTGATGTAAGCTTAATGAGTAATATTAAGAAAGGGACGGTGGTTTGGGCATGTAGAGCGAATGAACGAAGAAAGGAGTGTAAGAAGAATATATGGCGCGAATGTGAATGGAAGAAGCCGGGGACGCCCGAGGAAGACATGGCACGGTCAAGTGAATCAAATACTTGAGTCGGGCCATGTCAGAAATCAGAATAATAGAAGAGAATGTATGAGACGATGTATGAATGCGAATGAAGGAATAAGTGTATGCCAAGATCGAGTTGTTCGGCGTTCCGTCCTTTCTGCCTACCCCTGCGGGGAAACGGCGTGATGGTTAGTTATTTAGTTAGTTAGTTTCAATTCGGATTGGTGACACGGAGAGTATCCACCATTCTGGAACATGCCGCAAGTATATTTATATCATTTCATATGAATTAAATGTGATATAAAACAATTTTATTAAAATAAAATTACTTGCGCACGCCAGGATTCGAACCCTCACAAGTCCCCTTCCGAATTCGTAATCGATGAGTTTACCCCTCGACCACGGAGGGCGTCAATAAAATTAATTTAAGTAAATTTCATAATTTTAATGATCTGTGTTTAAAATGTGAACTTACCTTAATTAAGCCTTGATACAGCTTTGGTGAAAACTAAATCAGCTCCTCGTTTGAAATAATAAAAATAATGGTAATTTGCATTAAAACCAACTTACTTGGACTAATTATTTATCTTAAATAATAAAATAAAATGAAATTTAAAGCAATATTTTAAGAAACAAACATCTATATGATTCGAAACGAATGGTTCCTTCGTCAGGATACAGTGTACTTAAAAAAATATAACATATGTTAGCATGTTCCATAGTGGTAAATACTTTCAGTATCGCCCTGGTGAAAGACCACCATTCGGATTCAAAACTTTGCTTGAAATAGCTCTACCCGTGTTTGGCAACCAGATCTGAATGGCCAGGTACTTCTCCACCTTTTTCTTTCCCATATCCATTCCCTCCACACAACTTCAACGTGACAGAATCCCATTTGGAAGAATAAGTCAATTTATGAGCATAAACAAAAATAAAAATAACTGGCGAGAGAAGATGAATAATTCGGTTTTAATATAATATGTATCCTGACGAAGTAACCATTGGTTTCAAAACACGCAGATATTTATTTATTAAAATAGTTGCTTTAATAAAATAATTTGTTTTATTTAATGTAAAATGATATCACAAAGTGAATTATTTATCTCTTCAATTTTGTGACCTCATTATTAATAAAATTTTTAAAAAATTACATTTTTTACACCACTGCACTGTTTAATATAAAAATATTAAAGCGTTTGGGAAGGGAAGCTTCCTTCATCAGGATACACAATATATTAAAATTTCATGTATATATGTATGAAATATATATTATGCATTGCTGTGGTCTAAACAAAGCAATTCTTATTAATTTTATAAATTATTTATCAAACAAATTAATTAAAAAATAATTAATCAATTAATTAAAAAATTAATTTATATTCAACACTTTATTAATATACACAGATGTCAACGTGTTTCCAAAGCGATGCTTTCTTCATCAGGAATATATAGAATACTAAAAAATAATAATGCATAGATAGACAAATGATAAACATAGAACACAATAAAGTAACAATAGAAAAATTGATTAAAGTAGGTAAGTAATTAAACAAAAATGTTAATAACAAATTATTATAATATATTACCACATAATATATCACAATTTAATACAAAGTAATTTTTTCATTAATTTATTAATAATGACGCCACAAAGTGAATTCCAATCTTTTGAATAATTTTTTTTTTTTGTGCTGAAAAATCCACCTGGCCGTATTAATACTGGCCGAGAGCAAGTCCGAAATGAATCCCATACGTGCTTCATGAATCTTGCACCAATAGGACTTTCTGTTCTAAAAAGCAGTTCATACAAAATATCCTCGTGGCGCTTAAGCGGCAAACCGTGAAAGCTTGCAAACCTTAGGAATCTGTTAGTTGCCCGGGTGCGACTATGGGATTTGTAAACACCAAATTCGTATGGAATAGTATTTTGGGGGAATTAATAGATGTTTTTTCTTTCATTATCGTTTTTTAAGTTGTTATTAAAATTAATTACTTTTTGAATAAAAAAAACGAAGACCGTATTTTCGTATTAAAAATAATTTAAAATAAATACTTTTGGTAATGACGAACGTAGGATTTAAAGATGAGGAAATTCTCTCTCCCCTTTTTAATCTCCGATTGAACTGCCAATGAGATAGGTCACGAACCGCCACTACTCTATGGTAATTCTTTCCAAGTTAAATTATTGCAAGAATCTAAATTTGAGCATCATTAAAGTAAAATCGATGTTGTCAAAAAATGTCAAACGATTATTTCAGTGTTTCGTAATGGGCTGTTTAGAGTAGATTATGCCCATAGCATATGGTCGTGAAGTAAAACCAATATAAACATATTTTTGTAGGTAGGTGTGGATGGAAAATTGTCAAGTACTAGGTTTTAGTTAGGTATCTACCTATACTTCAGTCTTTTGTTGAAGTTTTATGTTAATGAAGTTACTTCGGGACTTCTGCGTTGGTGGACTGGTTCCTATGTTTTTTTTATCTTCACAGGCGCATAGTTTTATTATGTTATATTCTGCTTATTTTATAGCTCATAAAATAAATGAGAATAAAAAATCAGATAGCGAATATGACATGCAGTCAAATGTTTTTAGCATAATATGATCATTTTTTTAAGAAATAGTTTATATTTTTGAAGATTGGTCGGCTTTGTTTCTCTAAATAAAACCGTCCAATTCAAAATAATGATAAGATCGCTTAAATTTCCTTAATTAAAAAAAAAAACTCCAATCTTAGTGAAGTTTTAAATAGAAAGAAAATGTTGTAAATGTTCTTGTCAGTCGATTTAAATAAAGTATTGTAAAATAAACGGAAACGGTTTAACATATCTTCTGTATTATTATTATTAGTACAGGTAAATTAGACCCAAAATGCATCGAATATATGACAAAATTGCTACATTCAAGAAAATTTGGTTATACATTCGTATTGGCAGTAGAAATGAAAATCTGCAGAGTCCGCTCAATTTAAAATAGTGTTGAATTTGCCAACAATCAGTCCCTCAAAATAAAAATTACAAAAGAATATCTAAAATGGAAAAAAAATTACATTATTTAAAATAGCTGTATCTCGGACACTATAAGGTTCACAGAGACGATTTTATTTTCAAACTATAGCAAATTTAGACTACCAAAAAAACAAAATTCCGTGTAATTAGATCATAAATGGCCAATAATGAAAAAATATGAAAAATTGTCGAAATTTTTAACAGCTGTATCTCAGAGACTATTAAATTTACAGAAACCGTTTTAATTTTAAATTGTAGAAAATTAAAATAATTTTACTGGGACGAAATTGACAAAGGTCCGGTCGACGAGGTCGAACATTGGATTTATCATAAGGCGTTCATCATATACAACATATTAAAAGATTATAACTACCCTATTTGATGCAAGTACGATGTTTTAAATTATTGGATTAGGACCTAGTTACTAGGTCAATTCAACGTGATTAAATAGTTTTTGCTATTTTGATTTTTTAATCTATTAATTAATATATATATATTTTTTTTCTATTTAATAAAATAATTTTCGAGCGACATAACAGGATATTATTATGTTGTTCTAAATTTAAATTCATAAGACACAAGTGTATTTCGATAATAAACTAAATAAATCGATTTATATTTCAAACACAAAAAAAAACTCTAATATTTTATAAAATAAATGGTGTAATCTTACATAGGTTGGTAACTCTATTGAATAAAATTAGTTTCGTGCTACATAATACGATATTATGACGAAATTCTATAATTTCACAAACGTCTAGAATCGTGATATTATTTAGTTTAATTCGTAAATTGGCCAACAGATGTCACACTGCGTACAACGAGAAAGTATCGGAAAATACATGTTTTTTTAACTTTCTTCGAAAATATGAAAAATAATCATAATAAAAGTATTAAAATAATAAATGAAATGTTACGTTTTCAAATTCTTTTTTTGATTCAGAGAATATTCAACACGAAAGAAACATTTTATTTGTAGTGAAAATTAACCGGCATTTTCCCGACAGCAGAGCCACCTTTCGGAAAATCGGCAAAATTTTAAATGTATCAAACGAGAACACTCTTGAAAATTAAAACATTAACTATATTTTGAAAAAATGAATACAAATATTATTTCAAATTCTAATGATAATAGAATAAATTGATAAATAACTATTAAGCATATATTATCCTAACATTTATCTAGGAGATAAGGGTATCAATTTTACACCTGCCTAATTTATTTCGCGCAATTTAGATTAGAGTTCCACGTTTTTTGTTGTTTATTTCAACTTTTCAAAGTCGCGATAAATCAAAAGAGGCCAGTTTCTTTAAGTGGAAACAATAAAATGGTTCCATTCCAAACCTGTTCAGTGGAGATGAATCTCCTATGATTTTTTTCTTAGGCGACATTCACCGGGTGGTTATTTATTAACCACCTATCTACCTTAAATCTTTTACCATAAAATACCGTACACGTATGTCTATATACCATTGATATAATTGCAAGCAAGGTTGGCCCTCTAGCTCCAGGACAAAAAATGGGTCATTCTCGATCAAACAAGTCGAATTACTAAAAAATACTTCACTTCTCATTTTTCATGTGAACCCCGTAGAATTATAGCATTCACGTTTGTGGAGGGTGGAGAAGGTGTAGAGAAGAAAGAAGAAGTAGAAGAGTAACGTTGGGAAGTACCTGGCTGTTCACGTCTGGTCACCAAGATAAACTGTAAACAAGACCAATACGCGAGAGTCTCAAATGGAACCATTGGATTGCCATTTCCCGGGAGATGAATTGAAGTGGGAAGGAAATGAATACGGGGAAGTAATTCTCCATTAATATCTTGTCTCTAAACATAGATAAAGAAACGTGTTAGAAGCAATGTTTCGATTCTGAAAGGTGGTGTTTCCTAAAGACGCTTCTGGAAAAAAAATCGGGGTTTGAACCTGTGACTCCTCGATAGAGACAATTAGCTAACCGCTCTTCCACGGAGGTCGTCAATGTCGCATTGAAACCAATCGCACTCTGCTTAGCCCGTCTTAAGACGTTGTGTTAACCATCAAAATAATATTTTTTTCTAGGAAAAATGACATTTGACTCCAAAGCAATATATCGGTCACAGTACAAAATAGAACAACATGTCAGTATTAACCTGGGAGACAATGAGACTATGGGAGGCGAGTAAGGGTACCACTGCCATTAGATAATCAACACTTCTTCACTACGTTTGGTGACTTAGTAAAGATGCCCGGGATCATGGGGTGAGGTGGCGTGGGAACTGCGTGGCGGGCCGTATTGGGAGAGACCGGTTTAGGGAAACCTTTTGACCTCTCCAACTGTACTCTCTCTACCCATCGCCTTGCACTGCAGTGGAAGGTATGGATTCATACGTTCGTCACTCCTGGATACACTGACCCCCAGATTCCTATCCACCCCTCATACCCTATTTCTTCCCAGAACTGCCTCTCTTTTTTTTTCTTAAAAAAAAACTACACAGCATCCCTAAAGATGGTAGGCGGTAACTATTTTCCTTGGTGTCTCCCGTGTGGAGTTAATGTAAAAAACCTTTAAGAATAATATATGAAAACATTTGTATGAAAAGCATTTAATATTGGCACATGACAGAAGAAAATCAATTATATCCGGAGCCAGTGAATTCATGGCATCTCCAATTAATGGAATGTTGTGAGGCTGAAATAATAGGGGAGCGGAAAGAGATGAGGAACAGGAATGTTGGGAAGAACCTGGCTATTCAGATGTGATCAATAAACATGACTAAATCTATTTCAAGCATGGTTCAATTATTTCCAATGGTTACTATCTTGTGTATTTTAATTTTATGGTTTTTCGTATGTTATGAGGCGGTAATCTTTAAAATAAAATTTGCAGCTTTCGGTCATAAATCTAATGCTAACGAATAGGACCATTTGCGTGCTAATCGGTTTCTCCTTGGAGATGCATCATTAAATGTTATTTTATCCCTTTTTGTAATGGAAGCATTTAAATTAATTGTGCGAAATTAAATTGCTCCTTGGGTACTTAAAAATAATGCAATTGGACAGAAGAAAATAATAACTATTGTAATCCCCTTTGTCTTCTATTTACTCTACCCATTGTTAGGTTTAGGTGTATGTCTCCTGTTTGTCTGTCCAACGTTCCCTGTTTCAGGTAAGGATCTTTCGTTTTAGTCCATGGGCTGTTTTTGGAGACTTTTTTAATTCTAGTCCCCAGATCAGCAGGTTTGCTACATGGTTTCAGCTACTCATCATTTTCCCTTTAGGGGTATTCGAAACACGATTATTATGTTACGCGCTCACAGATGGCGTTAGTTAAAATGCATTTATAAGTTTCTTGAAGAAAATGAGCTATAAACCTACAACAATTTATTCCATATGTATTATACACGGGTACTTAGGAAAATGTATAATGTTTCCAATTACAAAAGTTTTTTACGTTCTATATGAAATACGTACTGGAATTTTAGGTAAAACGCTCGAAAATGCCTTCACTGGTTTTCAAACTGTACATAGTTTTTGACGTTTTGATGTGTATTTCATAGAATTTAAAGAATACATTTTGAGAATTTCGTCATTGGCAACCTTAGACATGTTCCTAAGTGTCCGTATAGAATTTACAGATACATTATTTGTTGTATTGCTTGTATTAGCAACCTGCAAAGTGACGTTTAGCACCTCATTTAGGTGCTAGTCCGTAAGAACTACAAATATTTTCCTTAATAATTTTTTTCTACAAATGTATTTTTTATTATTATTACAGTATTACAAACAGGTTTGTAATCTTCAATAAACGTTATTTCAAAAAAAAAAGTTTATTTGAATCATATTTACAAACAATAAATTTTCCCAATCCAATGAAGGCTTTTCCATGCTCATCGTGTAGGTATTTATTTACAAAGCACTATTTTGTCTCCTGTCCAGTCATTGTACTTGTTTAAGAAGAGAAAATTTATTTTAGTCTATCAATACTATCTTCACTGTATCAAATTCATTGCAGTCCAAAAGAGAACAAACCGAAAAATTAGTTTTTTTTTTTATATTTAAAAAGATTAATGAAACTAAATGTTCTGGATTATTCGTTTGGAATTTAGTACTTTACAGAGGTAAAGACCTGTAATCAACTAGTTGTTCTGTGGTTAGATGTATGAATTTATCCCTACCGTAAAATCCGCAATCTGACCATCTGGTTCGCCTCGATAATTTAGAGGGTCACTCAAACCTACACCCATTCCCATACAAGCTCATTCGTTTGTCTATAACTCTGATACGTAGTACAATATGCCTACAATTCATAAGGTCAAAAGAATACGCAAAAACTGGTTTCAAAGTACGAAATTCCTAAGACGCAACGAAGGAAGGCTAGAAAAACCCGATTTGGGGATTTGACACGGTGTCACGGTGCAAAAATATGATTAGAGGTTTTTCAATGCAAAGAAAATTACATTTTTAAAGAGTGAAATACATTCTTTACACAGGATTTATTAATCAGTTGTGCGTCAACATCCTCCCAAAATTTTAGTGTAAAATTTTTTTTTCAATTTTCAATCATTTTTATAGAAAACCTCTCAGAAAATCAGATTTTTTTTTAGAAAATATTATCAGTCCCCCTTCAAAACAACTACTAAAAACGCACGTCTTCTTGAAAGCTGGGAAATTAGTAATTTCTTTTCGGAATTTTATTGCACATTGGATATTCTACTATTTCTTGTTAAAAGTGCAATCATTATATAATTATTTTAGAAATGCATTAAAAAATCACACCAAATACGTGTGAGTTCTTCAGAATTCTACTTGCTGATCTGAGTTTTCAAATCACCTTTATTTAATCCGTACACGTGGCATATTGAATTGTTATGTTCAGAACGAGCAAATTCATTAAGGGACAAGCGCGTTGTCTATCCGACCCGATGTTTTTTTTAATTAATCAATGTTGATTGTAAATTCAAACCATAGAATGAAATGTGATAATTTATGCAAGTGGAAATATGGCACATCCAATGAGCGACGAGGTGTTGGAGGCCTTCGGACGAATTTCGCGGCGAGTTTCGGCAGTTGCACGTTCCGTGTTTAGGGCGCGGTTTTTAAGTTTTCCCCTGACAATGCCATAGGAATATTGCACATCCAATGAGCGACGAGGTGTTGGAGGCCTTCGGACGAATTTCGCGGCGAGTTTCGGCAGTTGCACGTTCCGTGTTTAGGGCGCGGTTTTTAAGTTTTCCCCTGACAATGCCATAGGAATATTGCACATCCAATGAGCGACGAGGTGTTGGAGGCCTTCGGACGAATTTCGCGGCGAGTTTCGGCAGTTGCACGTTCCGTGTTTAGGGCGCAGTTTTTAAGTTTTCCCCTGACAATGCCATAGGAATATTGCACATCCAATGAGCGACGAGGTGTTGGAGGCCTTCGGACGAATTTCGCGGCGAGTTTCGGCAGTTGCACGTTCCGTGTTTAGGGCGCGGTTTTTAAGTTTTCCCCTGACAATGCCATAGGAATATTAATTAATAAACGCGGTGGCTAATTAGAAATACATACCTGTATGTGTTTTTCAACTGACGGTCTTAATTGTTATGAATAATTACTGATATCCCTTACTCTTAGTGCCTCAAATTACTGTCTCGGTGGATTATTGCTGCCTTATACGAGATTATAATAATTTTATATGGGTGTAAAAGTCAATAATACTAATAATTATAAAAGCCATAATGTATTGAAATTATTCCCGAAATTCTACACTTATTTTTTTAGGTTTTAAATTTTATTATTTCAACATTATTCTGATTTTGTCACAAACATTTTTTTTTTTTTAAATTTAATTATGTTATTATTAATTTCTGCAAGTACTTTTAGTTTTTATTGTTGTGACAGCTGTTTCGGCGTTTAAGGCCATTTTCAAACTGTTTGAAAATGACCTTAAACGCCGAAACAGCTCTCACAATAATAAAAACTAAAAATATTGGAGAACTTAATAACATAATTAAATTTGATTAACATTAATTTTTTTTTAAATGAATGGAGTTGTATGAATTAAACACAAAAACAATTAACAAACATTTGTTTTCCGCTTTTATATTCTTGAGTAGGTTATTGATTTTCCCAGACTTTTTATATGTAGTAAAAAATATCAGAAATGTTCTGTTTCAACGACTATCCCGATTCAAATGTATTTTTGTTTGGAGAAAAGGTAGGACTCCAAAAGGTCCAAAATTTGCAAGGCCTGAACCTTGAAAACCTAAATCGAAGATAAAAGTAATTTTTAAAATTCTGTTCGTTTTTCTTAGAGTAGGTAAGCACAGCTTTTCAGTCTTTATCGAGTGCACGCCAACTGTAGGAAAAACTGCAAATTAATTGGTCCCAAAGTTCAGTTTTTCTTTCATTCCCGACTTGTAAAATAATACGTAGTCATTGCTTTAATCGCTAAAGATAAATTATGAAACCTGGAAAATAAACTAAAAATAAAAATGTTTCCAACAGGAGGTAACTGAATCGAAGAAGAGTTGTGGAGTTTTCCGCTTCTTATATAGGGTGCTTTCCATCTTAAACATTGTAAAAGAGTTTATTTATTTATTTAGTGACCGTCAAAGTTCTTATTTTCTTTCAAATAAGCAGAGTCCTAAAGTTTTCCGATTCAAATGCATTTTCTCTAGATACTTTAAAAAGTTTCACACCACAAACAAATTTAGAATGGATGTTAGATATAAATTGGACAAAGCCGTATTTTTCATGTTTCTTTCCATCTAATAAATGATTTGTTTGTGTTTTTCGTATATATATATATATTCGATACCCATGCCGACCGATTAATAATTATTTTAACGAGTAAGTTGTAAATTTTGTCTCATCGCTAAAAAGCCTGTTTCATTTTATGTCAGTACAACAGTACAACCTAAAATGCACCAAGGTATAAAGTTTTTTTTTTTAATTTTTTATAAGTTACATTTCAAATATTTAAAAAAAATAATAATTCAAGGGTATTTTTCGTCATGTACGAGTATACCTTATCAGAAAAGAGGAGTTCTTGTGTCTGATAAGAGAGCCACGATTCTTACTTTGGTAGATACATAATATCAGCTACTACCTATAATTTGAAGAAAACGTACTGGAAAATGAAGAACGACATTTCGTTGAAAGCGTCATTTTTATAGAACCTTCGAGAAAGGCATCATAGATTGTGGCACGTTGTAGGACCTAGGTCGATTGTTTTGTCATCTTGCCTCCACTCTAAACCGTTTCTAAATTCATGGTTATACTTCCGATATAATAGGCACAACATGATTATAAAATAACTGTGTGCGACACTCAATCCTAAATTATAATGTACCTACATTTTCTCCTTACAACCTGAAGAAACAACTTCTCAGCCCACTAAATAACGGCAGTTTTATTCTGACATCCGATAATGAAACTTACAGCTGCCTTTAAAGGCCTATTTCCTCAGATAAAGTTTACATCATTTGAATAAATAGCTCGTAAATAATAATAATAGATCAGTAACCACGAAATAACTAGACTCTTCAACTCTAAACCATTTCAAACAGTTCGGAATGGGCTAAACAGTTTCTAAAAACGCAAATGACAAACTTGTTGATTTTAATGTGATTTTTTTATTAATGATATCAATTTTTCTTTTTTTTTTCGGTAACCCCACACAGGAGACCCTCAAGGAAATAATTTTCCTCGGGGCCTATATCATCTTTGGGAAGGCTGTGTGGGGGGTCTTTTAGAGGATGGGAAGGAGTGAACTTGGGTCTTGAAGAGACATTGTAGGATGGAGGAAACAAAGAGGCCGGCAGATCATTCCACAGCCGAGCTGTTGAACACAGGATCGAGTCGTAAAAGCGACCCGTTCTCATGTGACAAATGTCGACTGTGTGTAAATATGGGGCACGCGTTTGGCGTGTTTCCCGACTATGCACCGGTGCCGAAGGGATCAATGATTTGTTTATTTCAAACAGGTTGTATCGATCTGAAGATGCTCATTATGAGGTAAAACCGGTCCTATCTGAAATAAATAAGAGAAAGAAAGCAATCAAAAATTAGTTAGTTAAATTTTTAATTCTTTTTTAATTTTAAAAAATCATTTTAAAATGGAATTCCACCATGAATTGGCAGTTTCAAAATTAGATTTGTTATGGTGTCAGCTCTAACCATACATCTGTCCCTGCAGCCTTCAGACTCCCTATACATATGGTGTTTTTGAAATGTTTAACATTACTTAATTTTATCTGCTTTCATAGTGTCGGGATATTTCTCCCCGCTTTGTCGTCTTGCGCAACATGTGGCTTACTATATACTCGTAATATTTCAGAACATTTTGTGAAATATCGTTTCATTCTGCAGATGGTAAAGGTTTATTCTGCGAAAAATCTTGCTTTGGATGTTTGTTTAGTCACCATTTTGTATTGAAGGGTTATGAATACAAACAAAAGGTTGATAAAATTAAATGTAAAAAAAATAATCTTAAAGTTGACGCACTTGCTCAGTGGTTAAGAGAGTAATCATTTTCTCGTGTATTTTTCTAAATTATTAATATAAAGTGCTGATCATTTTTTTTTTTAAATACATATAATTAATAATATTGCCACACCACGGAGCGCCGTGCGTTTTAAAATCTTGTCCTGAATAATAATTAAAAAGTGTACAAATAACCAAAGCATTGTTGTTTTAAAATAATTGGCGGTACTTGAGCGAATCAATCACCTCATTAATCATTCAATTAAAAAACCGGGCCTAGGTATCAGACAGAAACCTAAGGTTCATTAAAAATTCTCGAGGATAACGGTGAACATTTGGTGAGCGCGTTTCGCAAAAGACATGTTGGGCCGCGGAACCTGTTTTGAAAGATAAGTTGAATAATAAATAAGAGATTTGGCAAATGCCCACACGGTTGCCTAATTCCTAGCTTGGGATCATGTTTGAACTGCCATTATCGCCAATCGCCACCCGGGGAAACACACTCAACCTTCGAGGTTCTGCAGTAAGCACACGATACGTCTTACTTGCGCTTTATAGTACACTAGCCGAGTGTGAGTAACCGGGAGTTCGGAAAGTAAAACACACACAACCTTCCATATTCTGCAATACTTGCTTACTCGTGCTATATAGTTTATGACACGCTTCTATGCCAATGTACAGTGCTATCAGATGACTCCTCAAATGTTGGAGTTCGTAAAGTAAGACACACTCAACCTTCAAGGTTCTACAATACTTCCTACTTTTGCCTATATCATAATAGCATTTCTGCATACCTAAACTACCGAACTAGAGTTCGGAAAAAAACCTCACGGAAAACAAAACACACTCAACTTTTGGGATTCTGCAATAGATGAACGATACTTCGCACTTGTGCGTCTATAGTTTTAATTATACTATCGCGGAGTTCGGAAAGTAAAACACACCCAACCTTCGAGGTTTTAAAATTGCCGGGAAATACTTTACACTCGTGCTTTACAGCATCATATTTTTTGGTAATAACACTAGATAATAGCACTAGTTGAGTTTGAGTAAAGAGTTCGGAAAGTGTATAGCCTCCCGGGGAGTAAAACAGAACATTCCAGGTTCTTGCCATATCCAAGCGATTCTTTGTAATCGTACTTTACACTATAAAACGTATAACATGCCACTATGCCAAAACTAGCACACTAGTAAACTAGCCGAGAAGCCGAGTACCAGTAACAGGGGGTTCAGGAAGTAAAACATACTCAACTTTCGAGGTTCTGCAATAGTCAAGCGACATTTTGCACTCGTACTATCAAGTTTTCTCCAAGCGTACTACTATAAAGCATGTTTCTTTACTTGGAAGTATTCTCCCAGATAGTAAAACACACTCAAACTTTAATCCTAGAACGGAAGCGAGAAGTATATTTTACTTTCATTTTAAATCAGGCGCTTTTCTCCTACATTTTATTAATCTTTGTCGTTTAGGGTAATAAATATTGCGATCATTCATAATAAACACATTTACTGATGAATTTATAAAAAAAGTTGCATAATTCACTCGTTAATTGTGTCTGAGAAGCGACCAGTAAATTTCACTCAATATTTCCCACCATAGAATGAGACGTAAAATTTTCTCGGTAAAAAAATGTTAACCTTAATGTTAAGCTACGAGAAAAAGGCGCAATTTGCTACTATGAAGACAAATGCAATGCTGAGGAGATAACTCAAAGAAAACATATCTCGAGAGCTAGTTCAGTGAAAAAATAGTCTGAAGTTGGACGGAATAAATTTATACTCCTCGCTTCCTTTCTAGGGATAAAGTATTCCATAAAACAAAGGATACTACGCACTTTGATTGTTCAAAGCGTATCGTATATAAAGCGTTAGTATAGGTGCGTGCGAAAACTATGCACGAGTATAAGCAAATATGCTAAGGTAGAGTAGAGTTGTACACCAATACACTAGCACAGTTCCTACCTAGCTGCAGGCTCGTCCGCTATCAATATCACACACAGCCACAGCAGCAGTGTCTAGTACACGAGTGTTTAGTGTCTGTCTCTAGTCTGATGACATAACGCCGAAAATATTATGAGAACTTCAAATGTAGAATGTCTACAAATTTCAGGCAATTAGAATTCTGACGCGAATAGAAATTGCAAAACCCCAATTTAATGAAGGACGCGCGGAGTTTATTTGCAGCAAAAAATACCTTAAGAATTATTAAGATATTAATTTTGCAGTTCAATAAGTATTCAAATTTAAAGGTGTTAGAATCGAATTTAAAAAAAATATTTTGGGCAGTCACGTAAGGCTTACCTCTATCCGCAGGCATTAAATTACCCGGCCATTGTATTCAGATTCAGCAGGAATCAATGAGATAACACGACTAGTTCTGCGACTACTCGTATATTGGAATTTGGGTCCCTCCCTTCCGCTCTAATGTTATCGAAAACTTTCTGAAATACTTTCATTACATATGTGCAGCTAGGGATTGCAAATCTGGAACCGTTTAAAAAAATCCCGGTTTTCGAATTTTTCCCATTCAAAATTCGAATAATCGGATTAAATTCGAAATTATTAAAAAACAAAAATAAATATATTTCGATGACCGAAATTATAAAATAAAAAAAAAAGTTTTTATATCAGATTTTTTTTTAAATGCTACTGATTTTGTTCTATTCCTTATTCACATTCTTTCTCTTTCTTACATTCAATCATATTTTTCTGTCTTTTATTATTTAATAAGCACACTTCTTTGTGTTGAATTTTGTGTCGGTGCATGATGTGAACATTTATTTATTCAGTTGACAACCTTACTGTTAAGAATATATTTTTCTTGTTAGTCTTTCAATGTGTATTCAAAGTGGATCAATGTAAAACAAATTGTAAACAAAATTCTTTGTTGCATAGACTGTGTAATAATTACAGAAATATGTTATCAAATGTGGACATTTTCAATTGAGAGCTGAATAAATTATGAGAACTCCTTTAAAAAGTGTTTTTCTGACTGGTTATGGTTGATGTTTTGTTGTTGTTATACATTTGTGTGTGAATTTAATTTAGTTTATATCTTATTATAATAATATGTGTATTATATCTTGTGCGTACAACTTCAATTACCTACCTCCTGAATAAGAACTCCGTAATACAATATTCTTCTTGTACTTGCCATGAGCGATTTTTTGTTATGTTTTATTTATAAAATTATTAACAGGTTATTTCATTTTAATTTTTTACCTATATCATCATCACGATGCTCTGTTTCCTTCAGCGGAGTCGTTTTAGTTCTACTTCAATCGTCTTCCACGTAGTCTAATCACCTCTTCCTCAGTTAGCCTCTGGGCTTCTTCCGCTTGGCACCTTATTGGTCATAATTATTGGTGTCCTATCCCATAATCTGGCATTCTTTCAACATGTTCAGCTTATTTCTATCTCTGAGACCTACAGAATATTACGATGGTATCGTGCTCAATAAAGTTGTCGAGTTTACCTTTTTTTATGTATAATATTATTTTTCATAAAATGGGAATTTGTACCCGCTAAGCTACTGCAAGTAGCTTGTCAGCACGACCCCTTGGAATAAAAAGGTTCCATCTGACACAGTAGTGTCACACGATAATGTGATCTAGAGGATATCAACTTTAAGGCTCATTATCGCATAACATTGTTATTTCGAAAGGTCATCAGGAGTTTTAGTTCAACAATATTATATAATACAAGAATAAATCAAACTAATCATACAAATAGAAACGCAATAATATAACAATGGTATAGGCACACGCATGTTGTAATAAATGTACACAAGTTGAAACAAAAATGAAAACAGTAGAGCAGTTTTGTTATAGTAATAACAGACTCCAATTACGTATAGATACTAAATACAATTATAAAAATATGACATCAAGAGATACAAATACAGTAATACAGTTTTGCTACAAAGAGATAGTGGAACTTAAATAATTTTAAAGATATCACAGATATCAAAGAGATATATAATCACGGAGACCATCATATTTGTTTAATAGACAATGACATAATAAAAATATAAGACACGCTATATTCATACTAATCGAAAAAAATGCACGTTCTAGTTGTGAGTTTTAAAGCTAACAACGCTAACAAAAAGGATAATAGTATATTTCTGTAATAGGTTTAAAATTAATACTTTAAAAATAAAAATAAACGTTTTTGGCAGCTGGTGACAGTTCTCAAGTGTGTCCACTGGACTCAGTTCAGTGAAACCGCGCGCCTTGTCTCAGTAACGTATCTTCACTTTTGAATTCATCTAAGATAAGAAAGAGCAAAATAGCATCAATACAGTAGATATCAAGGAGATCATCATATTTGTTTAAAAGACAACATGAGGAAGATCAATAGATAAGGCATAATGTAGCTATAACGTATGCTAATAATTGTTATTTTTATTTTATTTATTTATGGTAAAATTAACAGCAAATCCATAATTTACATATATATAACAATAAATCATGCCAATTATAAATTTTCCACTGCTGATGATAAATACTATGAGTAAAGTGTGACAATATACAGTTTTACATCAGTTA
Organism: Halesus radiatus; assembly: GCA_022606495.2. Taxonomy (NCBI): domain Eukaryota; kingdom Metazoa; phylum Arthropoda; class Insecta; order Trichoptera; family Limnephilidae; genus Halesus; species Halesus radiatus. The sequence continues at coordinate 22,740 of JAHDVE020003061.1, read as the reverse complement.
GCTTAAACCATGTCAGTCGGGGGAGGGGAGGGTGGAGGGGAACATAGGAGTGGGATAAAGGTAAAAAGGACTAGAGTAGACGGAAAGGTGGTTTAAGTTATCTAGTTCGAAAACCGCGCGCCTTGTCTCAGTAACGTATCATCACTTTTAAATTCATCTAAGATAAGAAAGAGCAAAATAGCATCAATACAGTAGATATCAAGGAGATCATCATATTTGTTTAAAAGACAACATGAGGAAGATCAATAGATAAGGTATGATGTAGCTATAACGTATGCTAATAATTGTTATTTTTATTTTATTTATTTATGGTAAAATTAACAGCAAATCCATAATTTACATATATATAACAATAAATCATGCCAATTATAAATTTTCCACTGCTGATGATAAATACTATGAGTAAAGTGTGACAATATACAGTTTTACATCACTTAGCTTAAACCATGTCAGTCGGGGGAGGGGAGGGTGGAGGGGAACATAGGAGTGGGATAAAGGTAAAAAGGACTAGAGTAGATGGAAAGGTGGTTTAAGTTATCTAGTTCGAGAGCGGTCGTGTTATGAATTTTAATTTAATATCACGTATAGTTGATAATATAACATAATTAATAATAAGATAATAATTGATTTTTAGATTATACGTTGGAATATCCATTATACTCGTAGATATTTATCGAAATATTATCGATTAAACGTTTACTATCTTCTATCTATCTACTAACCAGATGATCTCGTACTATTAAATAACAAGTAATTATGATATGGCGAGTAAATAATGTCTTTTATATATTGTCACGTACCATTTTAATTTTATTTGTATTGTACAAAACAGAAAGAGGTTTAACATAGAAATTACAAAGAAATAATAAATAGCCGTCTTCAGCAATATGCACCTTCAAAAGAGAAAATAAAGTTTGGCCTAGGGAAAACAAAACAATGATTAAGGCTTTCTGAAAAAGAGAAGTGAGCACAAAGGTAGAAAAACTAGATTACAAGAGATTCACGAAATTTTGTAAAGTTCTTAGGGCTATCGCTAAATATGTCAATTTTCTTGTCACTAGATTGGATATTACATAATTGACGCATTTGGACTAGAGGTTGGGAAAAGGTAAAATTGGTTTATTGAAAAGGAATATGGAAAGTTTTATTCATTTATTGTTTTATAATTTTCTCGTAATATACTCTGTAACAAACTTCCTTAAAAAATTAACATACTTAGAAAAAAACTTGACCTAATTTATAATTCATACACAAAACCATGTACAATGTGACCTTATAAGGGGGTACCCCAGTAAGGTAACTTTTTTTCGACTTTCGTAAAACATTATAAAAAACAAAAAGAAATTTTCTTTTTTTTTCTTAAAAAGAACTAAAAAATAAAATAATGTGCTACAACTGGGTAGGTAGGTACCTATATATATGTTCAATATTATAAGCTATTTAGCGAATATACTCGTATATTAGCTAGAAAAATAAAATATTCATATTAGGAGAGCTCCATTTATGATTTTTTGCTATGCATAGATAAGATTTTCGATAGAATCATAATAATCGTTGTACTTTTACAAAATTTGAACGCTAAGAAGTTGTTTGTTAACATTTTGAAATTAATATCGTTGTCTAATTTTATATCATAGTATATGAACAACTTTCTTTAGTAATTAATTTTACCGCAAGAACCTGATTATACGGCGAAATTCGTTAGTAAATTCACGCCAAATGTGGTATCTGCTAATAGTGCAAATCACTTAAAACAATACCCACATACAGTGATGCCGTTGATACGAGTACGTTTCAGAAAGTAATAAATAGTACACACTGTGACGTGGGAATGTTTTTAAACTACCTTAAATTACCCGTGCCTAGAGTCTATGAGGTAATAAGTAGAAGGTGTGGATTGGGTTAGGAATCCACCGCTCCTCCTTCTTGGAGAGATATGTGTACTTATCTCGAAACGTGCAACACATATTATTTGAAAGATGACTAAAATCTATGCCAAAGGTTTTTCATTTGAATTTCCGTATGGGCCGGCCGCTGGGAGCTCCGTTTTAAACTAAGCTAGCCTAACCTAACCTAAACTTCCCTAACTTAATCTAACCTAACCATCACGCCATTTCCCGATGGGTAGATATATTAGAGAGTAGGGGTCTCCAAACTTTTTAGCCTAAAGGCCACATTGGCTTCTCCACTCTCAAGTCCCAAGGGATACGACCTACCTACCTCACCATACTAAGATACTGTAATTTTTAATCTCATATCATCAATTACAGTTAAAATGTTCAATTTCATATGTATGTCAGTTATTGTGTTACTTAATTGGTCGTTAAATAACAGCATCTGATTATTATTTTGTATTTTTATTTTATTTATTATTATCTATGTAAAAATTGTACATGGATATGACTTTGTTGTAGTTTTTCTAGTTAAATTGTCTTTATAATATTCGGAAGTTGGCTATCACTCAGTTCACTCAGCTGTGTTTTGACTGTAGTTTTAAATATACGCATTTCTTTTATTTTTAATTGTTAGAGCATTACATAATTTAGCATCAATACATTTATTATTTCTCTGTCCAAAGGATGTATTCAATTTAAGTATATTTTCGCAATTTGCTCTGCTTGGGTAATTACAATGGACAGCGGTGTATTCATATATATATATATATATATATTTAGTTTAAATAAAACATTTTTTGAATAAAGTTTCTGTACATTATAATCTTGAACGTTTTAAATATTTCCTCCGACGGAGTTGTAACCGAACTTTCAGAATCGTTTTTTTAGGCTATGTTGAGTCATTCTGTGTGAGTGTCCAAGACAGATCCCCATCCAGTTATCCCGTACTATATTAGTGATCACAAAGCACAATAATCTTGTTTAATGTCGATGAAAATCAAATTGTTATTAATACAATTTTTTTTTATTAATATTCAAACCAGAACGTGATTATCTACACACAGCCTACCTTTGATAATAATGTAATGCACGCCACTGCTCACTAGGGCTATACTGAAATAATCTTCCACTATAGACCAAGGCACAAATATTCCTGATGGCCTCCATGGTCGAGGGGTAAGGCTCTCGATTATGAATCCGAAGGTCCCGCGTTCAAATTCTGCGCAAGTAAATTTTAATTAATTAATTTGTGTTGCTTCGCAATTAATTAATTTAAAAATAACATATGGTGTATTTGCGCACGTTCCAGAGTGGAATATACTCTCAGTATCGCCCTGATGAAAGACCACCATTCAGAATTGAAACGTTGCTTGAAATGGCTTTTAGCCGTGTTTGGTGACCAGATCTGAATAGCCAGGTATTTTCCCACCACCCTCTTCCTCTTCTAATTCCCCTCCCCAATACCTTCAGCCTCACAACATTCCCCAATTGGGAATGCCATAGTCTCACTGGCTCCAGACGGTTGGGAGCAGTTGGGACTCTTGTGCGGTATTCATATAAAAATAAAAAATAAAATCCTGAATCAGGTAGCCAGTAAAATAAATGATATAGAACCTGTTTTCCCACGCCATGTTGGAAACCCATGACCACTAGATTGGGAGCCAGGGAGCTATCCTCTCTGTCACTGAGGTCTTCAAAAGGTAGATATCAAATACGTTGATCCAATAAATCGTACAAAATAAATTACCATACATTACGTTTACAACAATATTAAGTAGATAGGTACCTAAACAGTTTTTACACAAAGGCCTAAAAAACCGCGCGCCATTAAAAAGCAGCTCTCCCGTTAGCATAATTAATTACGGCTTTATGGAAAAAAAACTGCAACGTCCAAGAAAGAAACGGCCATAATAAAACATACACCCATCACGTCTAGAACTGGCAACCTGCTTACTCAGCTCACGTAACTTATATGCCATAAAAAACTTAAAGATTCAATGATAAATTCACCTGAAGCTCATGAGGGGGTATGCAGAAAGCATCGAGAGAAAAAAATTACAGAGTTTTTACAACATTAGTGATACTATCGTAGTTTTGGGTTGTACGGGATGTTCAGTTTTCAGCATATCGCAAGAAAATCGTAAAAGAAATTTCTGGCTTTTTTTAAGGGTAACATTAAATAATTATAAATCTAAAGCGGTATTCACCAAGGTTCTTAAGAGTTGATGAAGTGATATATATATGGAATAACTTATTGAAGTGTATAAACCTCATTGTAATATATTTTTAATCATTGAAGACAATTTGACAACTCATACAACAACTAACATAGTCACAGAAAGCTCTGTTGGCATAGAGCGCAGGTCCCGGATAGACCATGGGATCCTGGGTTCGAATCCCAGCTGCTACCATTACCTTTTTCTTTTCTGTGTCTTTTCGGTCTCGTGTTTCTACTTGAGAGTTGTTAATATTATTATATTATAAAAATAATTTATTTGTATGTTAAATGTTTGAATGTTAGTCAAATTATAGGAATCAACTACTTTGCCCCGGTTTTCTGTCAGTTTTTCCACGACTCCTTTTTACATACATTCACAAATGATTTTTCTTTGTTTTTAATGTATCATTGATTCGTTCATTCCCACCTTTGGACGGTCGTTTGGGAAAAAAAGGTGAATCTAAGTCTTAAAGAGATCCATATTAACGGTAAATCATTCAACAGGTGCGCTTTTAATGGAAAGTCATGAATCACGAACCCTTGAAATCTGAAAATCTGCTTTAAACCAAATCAGTTTGATTGTCTGATGCAGTAAAAATTAAAACGGTATGCGACATCATGCAAATTAACAACTCCTTTGTGTCCGCAGTTTTCCTTCCGTCATGAGCTATGGAGCTTTGAGTATTCCAAATTGTCGAAAAAATAAGGTAATACGCCATATTTTGTATTACCTACACTACTTTTCAATTATTCGTCAATAGAATTGAAACGCTACGTCTTTGATTCAATTGAGAAAAAAAAAACATAATTATTACTTGAATTTTGTAATTTTTTTAAGGAAATAAAAATAGTTTGAGTTAAAATCGAACACCCTGTGTTTGGAACGAAGGTTCCCTCCAACAGGTTTGTTTGGCCCATACCAGATATCTGCAGGTTAATGCACCCTATATTTGTCTACGATACAGTTCCCGCACAAAGAACAGTGCTTTCGGCCAATAAATAATAATTGATGGCTTTATTGCATACATTTACGAGAAATTCTTATTCTAATACAAGTTTGCAATGCTGTAAAACCATTAAATCACCACATTGAGCTTCAATATTCGCTGAACACAAAACTAAATCAATAGAATGCAGTGAACATTAAAATCATCCGAAAAAATGATTTACTTTCAAAGAATTATAGATGTGAATGTTTTTCCTTACTTCCTGGTTTTCATTGTTGTTGTGATGAAGCAGTTTATTTATTTATAGAGGGTTTTTACAGATGTTCCCGCTTACGTGAGAATAATCCAGTTATAAAAAACTCAGTTAATATACAAATTACAAATAATCACACAAAGGATACACAAAACATAAAATTACAAAAACTCACTCTATGATACATAATACAATAGAAACAAGAGACATAAGTGATACATAATATAATTAGCCCAATCGTTGTAACATATTATTAAGTAATAGCAGGATATTTTTTCTGAAACTGTTCAAATTATTGACGAAAAAGTCTACATTAGCACACTCTATCTTATTATATAGTCGACACATTTGAGACAGAGGACTAAAGTAGACAATATTATTTCTGAAAGTATTCAGGTGGAATGTGCTATGGCGTCTTAAACAATAGGAATTAGGTACATTTATTTCAATACTGCTAAGACAATGTAGTATCGAGATGACCGTAAATTATTTTAACATATTAAATCAATCAATTGCCTTCTAATTTTAAGTGAATTAAAGTTGAAGTATTCAAGACGTACGTCGCATGTTCTAAGCTGGTCATGTAAACCATATTAAAAATATGACATTCTTAGCATTTTGTTTTGAACAGATTCAACAATGTTTTCATAATAATCATATGAAAAAAATCGTCTCCGTAACTCAAATTTCGATTAATGAAATATGTTCCTATTTAACTTACCTACTTTTCGAGAAATTTTACGAAAATTGCTATTTAAAAAAAAAAAAAATTATATTTTTTTTCATATTAACTGCGTTATTTCTTTTCATTTTCATTTAATTTAAAAAAAAATTTTATGGCATGAAATTATATATCCACAAAGTAACATTGTGTGCATATATTTAGAAGTGGTATTTAATATATATATATATATATTATTCGACTTTAAATCATTATTTTGTACCTACATCTATGCGATTAATAGAAAACAAAATATTTACTGATGATATTGTAGTGGCGTACAGTCCATGAAGACTGAAAAGGTGTGCTTACCCAATGAAAAACGATCCATAAAAAGAGATACATATTATAGGCAAATAGCTAAGGAACACGTGTGCTCATATATACAGTTAGTCACAACCATCAGCGAAAATGATTATATTATGGCCATTTTCAAATAAACGATGAGCAATTCTTACCCGAAAAACTACTATCTTTGGTCATAGAGCAATGCACGCCACTGTGTAAACGTATAGCTTGGCATTTAGTAGCTGATATTAATTATTTTGAACTACAAAGTGTCATCACTATGGCAACATCAAGCTACTCACATCATCTTTGAAATGTGTTCTTCACACATATTTTCACGTGTTTTGCGTTTGACAGTTTGTTTTAAAGAAACTACACAAAACATCATAATTCAGATTTTCAGTTTTTTTTATAATTTTCATTTATGAATTTGATTTATTTTTTATTTATTTTATATCTAATACATGGTTATTTCGATACATAAACGTTCTGAAAAAAAAACGTTTTTCCATGTTTCTCGCGAAGCGTTAAATATTAATAAAAAAAAAGTTGAGATATAAAATTATCTCAGAATGTGATGTAGAAACATCTCCTTTCGGAAAGTACCACTAATTTCTGAATCCCCTTTGATTAAAGTAAAACATATGCAATTGGACCGTTGTGTTTTTTTAAACTTACTTTTATTTTCCTCCGACTCATCTTTGTGTTTGCCTTTTAAATCCTTTTGAATGATCGTAGCGCCGCCATTTTTTGTCTACTTTTAAATGTCAGACTGTACAGTTTTGCAGTACACGATAGCGGTCCAAGCATCATAATGAAAAATATTTAAGTTTATACATATTAAATTCAAGTCCTATAAGATGTGTGAGATTGCACTAACCTGCCTTAATTCCCAGAATAAAGAATTTTTATTATTATTAACTTTGTGAACACACTATAGTTTACTTCCGATTCGGTCCTTGAACCAATCATGTGCTACTACGGAAAACACGAGGACTAAGGTTTACAGTCACGGGCTCCGTAAAAGAGTTAATAAGTTTTAACCGAGTTTTTATTCTGAATTAATCTGACTATTCTAGATTCAATGTTAGAACGACCTGTGGGCGCGCATGTCTTCGCTCCCTTACCCCACTACTTTCTCCGTCTAGAAAGTCTACAACTTACTGAATTGGCGGAGCGTGCGCGAGGTGTTGCGACGAAGGCGGGAGGGTTGGATATGCGCAGTACGAATCTAATTTCGATCGATAGCGGGTTGTTTTGAGGCTGGATCGAGTATAAATCATGGGATAATAAATTCTAAAATCAACATTTTTATTTTATAAAGTAATGTATAAATGAATTCTCGGTCTTGTGGTCGATAGTCACGACATCTTAGTCATTATATTAGTACCTTATAACATAATTAGGTCGCGAACACTTATAAAATAAAACATTATAATTTCTTCAATAAATGTATAATTACTTTACATACACCCCTGTTTAATGTATAAATATCAACATGTTTCGGAAACGAAGCTTCCCGCGTCAGAATACACAGTAAATTTTAAAAAAAAATAATGACAAGTATAGACAAATAATAAACAAAGACAAATTACAAACATAAAGAAAAATTAACAATGAGTGGTAAAAGTAATCAATTAAAATGTTAAAATAATTTTTTTTTTTTATAAATATTAATAAAATCAAGACAGTAAGAAGACATAAAAAATAAAATAATAACAGTTAAATATTATTAAAATCTCTACCTAAAAAATCGTACAAAATAGCATAGTTTGTTCTTATTAGTGCCGGGAAGGTTTAGAGAGTAGTCTGAATGAAATCTAATATGTAAAACTGTTGTTATAACGTTTTAAAATTAGTATGAAAAACATTGATTCCGCCATGTTGTATTGAGGTTAGCTTATAAGTATACCACTCTGGTTAGCCACAGATTAGATATTCAAAATAGGAAGTTTTTTTGGGTAGAATATTTTCAAAATGGAAAACAGAAGTAGGTAGGTACCTACTTAAGAACTTTATTATTTATACACATTTTGAATAAATAAATGTTTGGAATGAAAAAAAAATCTAATGAATGTATCTTTGTTTAGAGATAGTGATAGTCGTCACAAAACATTACTTTCGCTGTCGAAACAATTATGGCACCCAAACGACAAGCAAGAATTCACAGCTCCATAACTTTATTCAAAAAATAAAAAATCCCGAGCAAGGCCGGATATATATTATAAAATATTAATAAATATATCAGCTAGTTTATTGTAAAATTAAAATTAGAAAAGGAATTCTTAGAGGTGAAATGTACGTACATATGTCTATGTTCTATTTTTTAAGTAACGCTAAATACCTTATAATCAGTACCTATAATGGATACCATGAAACATACTTATTTAACACACTAAAATGATTATTATAAGGCACTCGGCGAAAATTAATTAGAAATGAAAGCATAGAAATTGATGTAAAATTTATTTACATTAGAGTGGCAGAGTTGTATTTCTTATTTCGGATTTAGTTGGTCATCACACAAAAATGCACGCTTTACAGGTTGCAAACTAAAGAAATACTATGAATGATTCATCTTTAAATTTTATACGGGCAACTAAAAAAATGTATACGGTATCAAAATACAATAATCCTCGAATTGTAATCTTTTAAAATCTGTATGAAATTTCAGGTAACACTTTCAACATTTCTTTCACTGGTTTTCAAAATCCACCTACATTCAGACATTTCGGAATGTATTTCATAAAATTTAAATATTACAATTTTAAGATTTTTGTCTTTTATATCATTATGCTATTTCCTAACTACCCGTATAGAATTTACACATAAATAATTTGTGATATTGCTTGAGTTAGCAACCTACAAAATGATGTTCAGGGCCATTTTGGAGTGCTGGCCCTCTGTGGACCTTACTTTAAAAAATAAAACCAGATACCATATTGATTATTCCATTTTGTTTATGAAGATTTGTAGAAAACTCTGTGTTGTCTCCTCTTAGAAAGTCACCTGTATAAGATAAGCAGTAAATATTCCACTTTTTTAGTTGAATATTTAGTAGCACGTGTACGGTTTTGATCAATCACATTTTTTATGACAAATCAACTTGGCCTTTAACCTGCTTAAATGAATTATTCTGATACAATGTGTGTGGAAATTTTCGACAAAGTTTGTACATTGCGTTTTTGCCATGTACCAAAATTTAGATTAATTTTAAAATTGTTATACGAGTATATCATAGAATATTTAAAAATTATATTTTTAAAAGGAAAATTTATTAATTTTCTTTATTTAGTAAATTAAGAGGAAAGGCTGCCCGGCCTTTTTCATACAAAACTTAATTTTGGATTTGAGGCCAAAATACCCACCTAAACGTAATGATCTTTTTTTTCACCAAAAAGTATAGTAAATATCTAATACGGATTAGAAGTAATTTATTTATTTTTGTTTCAGATTATGAAATATAGGCCATTAAAGGAATTGATTTTTCGCGATTTTAGAGGCACCTTTAACAGTTATTGGGTTAATAACTAACGGTTATTTAAAAAAAAAAATTACCCCGTCTGCTTTGAAAATATAATAAAATATGAAATAAAAAAAATTGGCTTTAAATTAAATTAAAACGACCAATTTACGTTGGAACACAAATTTGCCGTACGTAATTTAAAATATCGACCAGAAAAAACGTTTTTTTTTTTAAATGTTTTATTTTTAAATTTTTATTTACGTAATCATATTTACAAAGAAAATACGATATTTAAAAAAAATATACAGTAAGCCCGCAAATAATTTTCTAAGTTACCTCTAAAATTTTGAAAATTGTTTTTTTTTCATGGCATACGCTTCATAATTTATAACAAAAATAAATAAAATAGTTCTCATACGAACTAGATATTTTCTAAACCTTTTATTAAAAAAAATATATATCATTCAGTTTAGATGGGTATTTTGGCCTCAAATCCAAAATTAAGTTATGTATGAAACAGGCAGCGCAGCCGTTCCTCTTAAATACAACTATCGAACCTGCATAATTTTTAATAATTTATTTAGATTGAAAAGTAGTGTGTTTTTATTATGTCCCACTTTGACATTCAATTAAACAGGGACTATTTTGTAATTAATTTTGAGTGAGTAAAATTAAATTTGTTGTTTATTTTTTAAATACGTTACTTTATATATTTTTGGAAAACAATATGGTTTAAAGCTGATAACGGCTTCTTGAAACGATAAAAGTATCTCATTCATTTAATCAGCTTAGTTGCATGGTAACGGAATGGAAAATTATTATGCCCGAGTTCATGATATAAATATTGTATCAATCAATATTTTGCTTAAATATTGATCTCATTAACCAACTAATAGAACAAGGAATCTGCTGGGTATATAGAAAAAAATTCTTAATTTTCGTGTAAAAATAATATTACCATAATTTTAAACATTTATGTGCATTTTTATCAAAGTTTGTGCATGTTTGAGGTTTTGGGAATATTATTTTTTCACTGAAATTGATAGTAGATTAACTAATTTATATAGCCAGCTGATTCCTTATTCTGTTAGTGAATTAGTGATATTTCAGCAAAGTATTGATTAACCCTTACCACTCCATTATTTTTTAATATTTATTGTCAGCCAACTCTAATTTAAATTTATTAATTGATAAACTAAAGTTTTTAAGACAAGATTTTTGTACATAGCGCAAAGGGTAACAATTATTTTTATAAACACGGCGACATTTATCTTTTCGACATTTATGTTTTTTCAATTTGGATGAGTGTTTCAGGCTAATAATTATTGTTTATAAAAATAACTGTTACCCTTTGCGCTATGCACAAAAATCTTGTCTTAAGAACTTTAGTTTATCAATTAATAAATATTTGACAAGTCAAAGCATTTTTCACCAATAAAATGTAGACATAATTTGTCTCGACGCCATCTATTGAGGGATTTAGCCGTTACAAGCCTTTCTCATACTAATAAAGTTGGTTGTTTACAGGTGAAATATAATAAAAACAGTAATTATTGAATGAAACACTAGTATATATTGATTAACTTGGCGGGTTTGCGATAAGCCGACGTAGCTCAACGGTAGAGCATCTGACCGGCAATCAGAAGGGTGCAGGTTCGAGTCCTGTCGGCGACATTTATCTTTTCTCGGAAGGTTTTTTCAATTTGGATGAGTGTTTCTAATTTAAATATTGTCAAAATATTATTTTTTTGATAGGCAGTTAAAAAAGGTTATTTTATAGTAAAACAAAAACGGAAAACAGTCAAAATCTTATTAAAACGTGAATTTAAATTTTTTTTATCGAATAATCACAAGAAACATCGTCACGTGTCAAGTTTCACCGCGCGGGCACATCTTATCTTGTCGGCCGCCAGTCGACAACTGAGTTGTAGCGTACTAATAGTGTTGTCGGCTGGCACCCGACAAAGAAGTGGTAAGGGTTAATACAATATTTATACGTTACCATGAATCATTTAAAAAACATATACAAACTAGAATAATGTCATTGCACACAGGTTGGAGACATAAATATGGTAGATTACTACAGACATATGTGTACCTACCGCTGATAGCTGTATTTTTACGTTTGTTTATGCTACACCATGAAATTTTTCATCTGTCCGGAGTGAGTGAGACCATGGCATCTCTAATTTGCGTATGTTGTGAGACTTAGTGGGAGGTGAAGGGGATTGAGAATAACCCGACTATTCAGATCTGGTCACTAAACACAGTTTGAAGTTTGACAGTTTATATTTATTTATTCACATTTATTATATAACCATGTCATTAGATCCAGGCTAGCAGTACACGGTTGAGTGCTGGCACCGACCCTGATTTATGGCGATGAGGCATGGATCTGGCAGAGAAAGGATGAAAATACATAGACTAAAGGCTGTGGAAATGAGTTCTCTGAAATATGTGTGAGGTAAAACCAATGATGATCTAAATATAATAAACATGATTCAGAAAGAGACGCTTATATATTAACTGAATACTCAGTTTTGTAAGAAAATATAAAATATGATTGTCAAAAAAAAATATAGATGTATATTTGGTTTGGATACATAGAGCGGATTGGGGGGAAAAGGAGTGTCAAGAGAATATATCTATGATGCGGACGTGAATGGAAGAAGATTCCGGGGACGCCCGAGGAAGACATGGCCATGTCGAGGGTCGTTACAGTAGATGCATATGAGACGACGTATGAATGTGAATGAAGTAAGAAGTGTGTGCTAACAGTTGTGTGGAGGTCCATCCTCTCTGCATATCCCCGGCGTCATGAATAGTTAGTTTGTGAAACAATAAATTGGTGCCTACCCCGGAAGAGGCCTACATTATTTATCGGTATCGAGTTTCATGATGATTCGTTTAAAAAGTAACGAATCGTTCCTATTCGAGAATCAGCGATATCTACCTACGTATGTTCTGATATTGTACACGTACGCGTATAATATTACCTACAGGTTTTTGTAGGTACAGGTTTGACAGATTTCAACTTTTTCCAAATAGCTAACCTACATTACCAAAGTAATGTTGTCTAAATATTAGGCAGCCATTGATTTAACGGTATATAGAATAAACTAGGTGGGCAATTTACCGACAAATAATGCAAAACTAACATATTATAATATGTACTTCTTTTATTTATTTATATAGCCTTCAAAATACGAGTAAACATATTTATAAATAATTCATACGTCGTTTAACGAATCAAAGTGAAGACTTAGTTGTTCGAGTGAAATTGGTATTTTGATGGAAACTTAAACTTTTTGAGTGATTCTCTTTATCTTTGGTATGTTTTTTTAGCAAATTTAAAGTGAATTGTCTGTTTCCTATTTATAGGGGAATAAGAAAAACAGAATATAAAAAAAAAATAGGAAATACAATTAAAAAGTCGATTTACATGTAGATTTATTACGTTATCAGTAAATTTGTCCAGGGCCGGTCCTATGCAGGCGCAATTGAAGCAGTCCCCTCCAGGCGCCATTTTTCCAATTCGCCAAGGCAATGATAATATTTAACACCCAACACAGCGCCATTGGGGTGATTACTAAATAATTTTACATGCGCCTAAGGTTTTATACCAAAATAAAAATAGGTAATACAATTAAAAAGTCGATTTACATGTAGATTTATTACGTTATCAGTAAATTTGTCCAGGGCCGGTCCTATGCAGGCGCAATTGAAGCAGTCCCCTCCAGGCGCCATTTTTCCAATTCGCCAAGGCAATGATAATATTTAACACCCAACACAGCGCCATTGGGGTGATTACTAAATAATTTTACATGCGCCTAAGGTTTTATACCAAAATAAAAATAGGTAATACAATTAAAAAGTCGATTTACATGTAGATTTATTACGTTATCAGTAAATTTGTCCAGGGCCGGTCCTATGCAGGCGCAATTGAAGCAGTCCCCTCCAGGCGCCATTTTTCCAATTCGCCAAGGCAATGATAATATTTAACACCCAACACAGCGCCATTGGGGTGATTACTAAATAATTTTACATGCGCCTAAGGATTTATACCAAAATAAAAGTAGACACAAATAAATCTTTTCATTTAATTCATAATCTACTTGAGTAAATGTTATTTATTTATCACAAATATACATATTTCCAGAGTTTAAAAATATTAAATATGTATCTTTCGCGATCGTCCCAGGACAGTTTAATCTTTTAATTTTCTATTCAAGGTTCTGGGTAACGTACGAGTTCGTTTAAATTGGCTTTAGTCAGTCTTTTCAGTCTTTTTGGCAGGTCAAGGGCCAATCTAGTCGATCCTTTATTGTAGGCAACCCTGTATTTTTTGCCCATATGATATAAACATAGGTACTGGTTATACGAGTGTAGATAAGTATACGGTATGTAGGAGTGCTGGGTCCACATTCGCACTGTCTAGGCGTCGTATTTAGGTTCCCCGTTCCTTCATTTATAAAACCCAAACTTTCGGCCAGTTTCTCAACCTAAGATTTTATTTTCAAACACCGTACCGTTCGCGCGGTTTGCCGGCAAAATCTAAATGAACTAAACAAAGTGCTTTAAAAGAGTTCGTTTACGTAATCGGCGCAGCAGGAAACCGTTTGACTCTCTGTTGTGTTACGGAAAGGAAATGCTTTCTCTACTAAATAAACAATCAAATTCTGAGAGTCACGCTTATAAAGACGAATTTAACACTTATTTAACATTGGAGAGATGGCTGGATAGGATGGTTTTTTTTCTCTAGAATTAGAAATATTGGTAAATGAAGAAATGATCATACAGTTTTTACTTTTTATCTTAATAAATACGTTGCAATTTTGAAAGTTAAAATTATTTTGTTAATTTAATTTTAAGAAGGAATAATTTCTTTCTAAATACACCAAGACTTTTATCTTTTTTCAATTTCGTCTGGAAGGCAATTAAGTCTATTACCTCCCTCGTAGCTAATGGATTACTTGCCGTATTGTGTATGTATGGTGTGTAAATGTATGTTTTAATGTTGTCGTGTAAGGATTGCGTTCACACGGATGGGAGATTTTTCAATATTCGTTTCATCATGTAGAGACACAATTTTAATAAATATGGAGTATTTGACACTATATAACATGTCATCGTATATTCAGTGGAACTTTTTTGCAAAAAAACTTTTATACGAATGAGTGAGCTCGAAGGCTTATTGTATTCTTTATGACTTATTTATCAGTTGAATTAAAGTAGTCGCTCGTCTATATAAACACTATTACATTTCTTCTATATTCTGAGGCAATATTTTAAAATTTGAACGCACTTATGATTAATTGGCCTACAAAACTCACATTAGCAGTGTATTCAATCGGCTTCACCTTTCTCTTACCCTTTTTTACATCTCCTGCTTGCTGTCTTGTTAGTACGCAGGGAAACCAGCGGAGTGGAGATGCTTACAGTATATCTCTGTTCAGAGTTCATCAATGTTACAATTAACAATTTGCTGGAAATAGCTAGATTCATTTTGTTTGGAAGTTTTCTGGTGTTCAGTTTTGGATATAGGCCTCCCTCAAAAATGTTGTTTTTTCGAATCTTGGTGGCACTCACCTATTCTTTTTGGGTCGTCAGCTCATTTCATCTGTGGGCGACCCCTGTTTCACTCTCCCAACGATGAACCCCATCCGATGATATTATCATACGATCAGTCATTTTTAAATAATGGCTTTAGCAATGTGTTACAACCGAAACTACCCACACGAAAATTGTGGGGCTCCGAATGCGGACTGTAAACAACCATGAAATATTAATGATGGTTTTGGTTGATTGAAATATGGGCTAGATTAAAGGTGTAAAAGGAACACGGATAACCAATCACTTACCGATTTATTTCCATATCAACGAACCTGCTCCCACGAAAGTAGTTTTGCTTTTAGTAGGCGAAAGCGGACCGTCACATTTGAAATTTCTATTCATAGTGTTTATTAGGGAAGTAGGGACTGGATAAACACACTTAAGGTTGGAACCAACCACATTGTCATTTCAGAACTTAACACAATGATTGTTAACCTGATCTGAATAGTTGCATTATTTATAATCTTCCTCCTTTTATCTCTCCCTCTCTAATCCCCTAATATTCTTCAAAACATTTTCGAATATTGGGGATTTATAGTCCTATCAGCAGCGGGCGTTTGTGTGGTCATCACATAAAATATGTAACAACATAAGTGCCGTATGTCATAAATACATTACGTTCATAAAATAACTACATAAAACGAAAACGTTTTTTGTGGGTATTTCTTTATTAAATTTCAGTGGCGCTTTTTGTGATTAGATTTGGACCTAATCTGGGCCACGCTATTTGGGTCATTGCATTTAAATTCTGTGTATGTTTTATTTGTATTGTAAATTGGGCAATGTAATACACATACTGGTATTATAGGTAGACAACTAAATCAATGTTTGTACTACGCTCAGACAGGTGGAGAATTTTATTTAATACGTAGGTATGTAAACAATTTAACATTGCAAATGATTTAAACAGAGGCGTAACTATAAACTGACGAGTCACTGGGCAAGCATGTTAATAAGCAGATACTTTCCTATACGAAGCTTTGGCACAAACTTTTGACAGCTAAAATGGCGGCCGATCTTGTTCACATGGTACCCTTTAATACACTTTATTATTGTCCATTGTAGAAGAAACAAGGTTAACATTGTTAACCACCATCCAAATAAGTATTTAAAGTGACGTACTAAAGTTACGTATGTGTAAAATGCTCAGAGATTTTTATTACTTTTATGAATTAGTTGTTTTCATATCCCGGCTCCCGGAAAAAAACTACGCCATAGAAAATAACTAGTATTATTATTAAAATAGAGCAAAAGTATCCATTTCCATCATATTCACAACATTCTTCGAGTTTAGAAAGGCTGCCGGATCCAGCGGGACTAAAAACTTATGAATGGGAATGCCATTTCCCACTGAGGTCAATCAAAACATACAACACTTTGTTTCGAACCACAAATTTATTTTTAATTCATCACCAATCGGCTTCACTTATCTCAAGCTTCGTCAGGTTAAAATTTAAAACTAAACAAAAATACGTAGAGTGATCACATAATACTCAAGTATATATATGCGCATAGGAGAGACATAATACAAAACAGAATAAGGGGAAGACACAATATATGAATGGCACAACATATAAAAGTGAGAGATATAACGTAAGAGGAGGAAGGGATTAAGAGGAAGTGGGAAATTTTGAGTTAACGGGAAATACATCTAATGTAGGACATGTTACGTTGATTATTTAGAATATATATTACTACCAATTTTTACTGTTTCCCTTATTGACATTATTGATGAATTATGCGCTTTGCATGAATCCACTTTTATTTTGTGTACATATATACAAAATGAAAGTGGATTCATACAAAGTGTATTTCTTTTACTTCATTCTTAATATATTATATTTCCTTTACACTACTTTCTTTGTTCATCCGATCTAGATGCATAAACCTTCTAAAAATCCCTTCCTTAATCTTAATCATTACCTATTCATTGTTTTTTGTGTTTAATTCGTAGAACCCATTTATTTTATTTTTTTAATTTAATGTAAATCAAATTTAATAATATTATTATTAAGTTCTGCGAGTATTTTTAGTTTTTATTATTGTGACAGCTGTGTCGGCGTTTGTAATATAAACTAAAAATACTTGCAGAACTTAATAATAACATTATTAAATTTGATTCACATTAAATTTAAAAAAAATTAGCCATTAAGGCTACATCATCCTTGCATTATTTCCTGACTGAAGTATTTGATTCACTAGATCGTGCCATGTCTTTCTTGGGCATCCCCGACTTCTTCCATAGTTCACATTCTCGTAATTTACACTCCTTTCTTCGTTACCCAAACTATCTACGTGTGGGTACCTTTCTTGATCTTATTCATTACGCGTACACCAATCCATATATTATTTCCTAATCTCCACATTTTTAACACGATTATAGGTGGTTTTACGGAACATTCGCCTCAGTGATTATATTTCCACTAAATTCAGTCTTCTCTCATCCTTCATCTGCCAGGTCCATGCCTTATTGAAATACATTAAGGTTGGTGTCAGAACTCAAATGTGGACACCGTCTACAGATGCATATGCATCTATATCCACACGCTCAAAAAGAAACAACCCCTAATTCTAATCTAGGGGATATTTATGCTAATTTAATTTTACTGGTTCCAGAAAAAAGAACCCTTTTGAAAAGGCGCCAAAATACTTCGTCCCGGTTCTGCAGTTTGAGCCGTCCCAAAAACGATCAAATAAAACGATGTTTTCAACGCTATTCTTTTTTTGTTTTATTGTAATAATCATACTTGTCGAGAAAAATCATCAATGACTGCACAATCGATAAAGAAATAAAGAACTGGACGCTTTTTTGTGAAATTAGACGAAATACTTAATTTATCTGTCTAGATTCGTGCAGCAGAAAAACAATACAAATAACGCTTGAAAGTGACTTAGATAATACTAGGTGAGCCCTTCACGCCTAAACTAGCGACTGACGCTCAAGAAAAGGTTCACCCATCCCCTAAGAAAGGATAACTCCTATTCTTCTTTTTTATCGTTGGGAAAAATTCTAGTCTGGCATTTTTCGAACGGACCTCGTAGATTCGTAACTTGGCAATGAAGGAAATGACGTTTCGAGCAGAGAATAGTTGCATTGATATAGAAAAACCAGACATACAAAACTGCGCAATTATCATCACACCGAAACTCACCGAAAGTTTTTGCGGATTCATGAAATCAGAAAACTGCGGACCTGTATTCAAGATATGTTATTTCGCGGTGAAATTCGCGTTATTTTAATAAAATTCGCATTATTTTTGAGAAAATGTGCCTATTTTTACCAAAAAAATTGTGGTATTTTGCAACAAAAGCGGTGTTGTGTTTCCTTATTAGTATTTTGCAACAAAAACAGTGTATCCATTTTTGTTCGCTTTTTTTATAATGTAATTAAAAGTATTTTTTTATTAAATTAAAATTTTAAAAAAAAATTAAAAATTTACTTCAATGAAAAAAGAATACGGCGCGCGGCCTTTTCGGCATGAAGTTAGCTGCATTCATTTTATGGCTATTCAAGCTTGTCAAAACCATAGACGTAGAAATATTTAGAACGTACATATAATAATATTACTACATAATTTTAAAATACTAGAATATCGCGTGAAAAAAACAAAAATTTTGTTGTTAATTACCAGAAAATTTCGAATGTCGCGTTATTCGCGTGGAGATGGCGAAATTCTCTTGAGACGATTTAATTTGCAGGTCTCATCCTATTGGTGTTTAGATTAGTTTTACAGCTTTACTTCGTCCGAGATTAGGACGGCAGAGATTTTTTCTGGTTTTCGAAACAGATTTTCTGGTTTATAATAGATTAGTGTACACGTTATACAGTTTGGGGCAAGTCATTGATAACAACGTTGTCTGGTTTTTCTCAAATAAGCTGACTGGCGTCAATTTCGACCCTGCAAAGCTTAATCTTGTATTTCCTATTTGGGTAAAACCATCAGGTTTTTTTTAATAACAGTTATAGTTGTCGATGTACATCAGTGGCGTGCCGTAATTAAAGCCCGAAAAGCTCTGTACACCCACAAAATACTTAAAAAATACGACAAATTTCTCATCGAAATGTATTTTTAATAAGGAACTGATATGCTGATTTATTTAGTTGGCCACAGCAATCAGTGGAAAATGATATTAAAACGGAAATTTTCAAATATTCAACGCACAATTCATACCAAAATTTGAAAATGTACTCACAACCTCCCTTCATTTAATGTGATAATGTGATGGAAATCGATGATGATGAAATGATAATCGAACAAGCAACCACCATCAGTATATGCAAAAAAGCCCTATTCTGGGGTTACTTTTGGTACCACATGACTTAATTTGATAATGAGGTAACTTTTGACCTCACATACGAGTATGTAAGTCTTTTTATCGAGGTCTTTTTTCTCATTACAGATATAATAATAATATGTCAACCTTATGCTGGGGTTATATTTGGCACCACAAAGGTCTGTCCTTTAAAGGGGTCACTTTTGGCGATACGTACGTTAATCTGTTAATGGGGTGACTTATGAGACCACGTTGGTTAATCTTATACGCGGGTAATTCTTAATAGATTACGTAGGTTAGACTTGTGGGTAGTGAGGTCGCTTTTGGCGCCATGTTGGCGTCATATACTGTGGTCATTTTCGGCCCCAGATCAAGGTTTGAGGTACGATATATATCACGACATATATCGTGAAATTTTTTGCTAATATATATCAACGCTATTTTAGAGTAAGGTTCCCAACCGGTCGATCGCTGAGCAAAATTTGATCGATTCCAATAATTACGATTGTGATATTTAAAAATAGTAATTATTTGCGTATTTTTAATTTACAACCATGTATGAATAACATTTTATCCTGTTCGTAAAAAAAAAATTAAATTCCTAGATTCGCGTTTGTCTGTTAAATTTTTGAAGAACTAAAAAAAAGGCCTTTTCTAAAATTCTTATAAGATTCTTGTTAGATTTCGATCCTCTAGAAAATTAAGGAGGAAAGTAGCTCTTAACCTCAAAAAAGATTAGGAACCCTTGTTTTAGAATTTGGTAGTTGTCTTTTTTTACTGGGATTTTCCCCCAGTTTCTCCATGTTTACCATTACTGGGTTACCCGTTGTCACATTGTTGTATGTTTGAAATTCATTTGAAAAATACATTTTACTTTGTATGGTGGAAATCTCTGACCATTGATACAAGTGTTGGCCATTAGAAAAAAAAAACAATTTCGTTTCACTCAGTTAGCGATTATTAACTAATAATAATAATAATAATAATAATAGTTGGATGGCTTGTATAGCGCCGTTTTTGTGAGAAATCACCTCAAGGGCGCTGTACAAATATTTCTTAACTAATTATGTACAGACAGATACAGAAAAACATACTAACCTGGCAGGTCGCTTCAGATGAACACAGTTTTAGAAAAATTTAATCATAGAGATGATAGTTTTACATGGTTATTTGTTTCTCCCTTTCTATTGATGTTACATTTATTAGATGATTGGTGGTACAAGAAGAGTTGGTATTTATTGAATTATTGGTATTAATTTTTAGGACTGGAAAGTATTCGTAAAATGAATTTTAAGACTCGAAAATATATATATAAAATTACCTTGAAAAGCGTAAGAATCTTTAATAAATATTAACGTTTTTTATTTTTATTTTTTATTTTACACTTTGGTTGTTTACAGTGTTGCGGGCTGCAGACGCATTTGCGCACCGATGCGTGAATTTTTAATTATATATATATATATTTTTTTTTAAATTTATTTAATGACTAGGTAAGTACTAACCGGCCGGCCTAGCTAAGCAATTTACAGGTGAATTTCTTTAATTTATGGATACGATTGTCTGAAAAGATGTGTTTAAAGTTTAGTTCTGAATTCTGTTGAGTCTTTGATAATTCTTAAGTCATGCGGCAGTTCATTCCAGGCTTTAGGTCCTGACACTCCGAAAGCACGATCACCGAACTTAGTATTAGGTGTGCGCTTTGGTTCCTTCAACCTGCCGATAGCTGATGACGCTGCTGACCTAAGGGTAGACTGCCGACTGGTTTGATGAAGAAAGTCGAAATCAGAAGAGAGTAATGCGGAAATTGGAGAGGTCCTACAGAGAGTCAGGGATTACCTCACGAAACGTTTGGATACAGGCTCAAAAAGAGTACACAATCTTAATTCGTTCAAAAAGGTCTGAATATTGGACAAATAGGATTCACTCAGAACGTATAAATCCGCGTCGTCTTTGGAACTCGGTTAAGACAGTTGTTGCCGATGTTCGTGCAGAAAATACAATTGACATTGCTCCGGATATCTTTTCCAAGTTTTTCTCGCAAAAATTGAGTCCATACGCGCGCTAACAATCACCGCCCCACCGCCATCTTTTACAAAAAATAATGGCGGAACCTTATCTGCCTTCAAATCTACAACCCTCGAAGAAGTGAGGAAGTTAATACTCGCTTCACCGAACAAACAGGAAAAGAAGTGTTGCAACGAATTAGCTCCATTCCTAGTTCAACTCTTTAATAAGTCATTTAACATTGGTGATTTTCCAAAATCACTAAAAGCAGCTGTCGTAACTCCATTATTAAAAAAACCGCAATTGGACGCTGAAGATCTTTCAAATTATCGACCCCTTTAAAATCTTCCATTTATATATTTGTAAAAAGCATTAACTTTGTGGCTCGCCATAATTTACAATGAAAAACACATAAATTTGTTGTAGACCACTTTTATTTTATCAAAACTCTACCGGTTTCGGAAGCACCCTTCCTTCATCAGGAGAATATTAAAACTAACTTATGATATAAAATATTGACAAGACATATAAATTTTAGGTGTTGGAGTGGGGGGTAAGCAAATGGTTAGGGGTAATTGTAGGATTTCCGGGAAGAACAGAGCGATTTATTGGGAAAATATTCAGAATGGGACTAAAAGATAAATTAATTTGGTTATTTAAAATACTAGCATTATTATTAAGGGATTTTCTAATTTCGAGTGCTTCTAAGTTATCCAATTTTTTGCTTTTATTGTTACGGTGAAGAATTGTAACCCCTGTGTCCTTGTTAAAAGTGTGATCTTTAGAAATTAGAAATTAGAAATTAGAAATAATAATAACTTCTCAGAATTTGCCAATCAGCCAATCATCTAATTTCAATCAAAATATGCAACCCTTTCATCTGGAGTACCCCAGGGGTCCGTTCTGGGTCCTCTGCTGTTCATCATTTTCACAAATGATGTAGCTAAAATAATAGAATCGTTTGGTCTTCAATCCCACTGCTATGCTGACGACCAGCAAGTTTATTTCTACTACTTACCAGAAGAAATAGACAGACTAAAAACTCGCATAGCTGAGTGTC
>JAHDVE020003060.1:0-20778 GCA_022606495.2 Halesus radiatus | reverse complement strand
CCGTCTTTGCCCAAGTTCAACAATAATATTGTTTTGAAATCTTTGCAAATGCTTTTTAAACAAATTGAAAAACATATAAAATAAACAAAATGTTGTATTTTTTTCTGTTGAAGGGATATTTATAAGCTCTATATCTCATGATGGAAATGACGTTGCAAAAACAATCAGATTTCAGTTTTTTAGTAATATTTTGTGCACCTAGCAGAAGAAGGTAGGGGTATTTATAGAAATTAAAATATACTAATTAACAGTGTTTATCTCAAGTGACCTACCTACCTGCCACGTAAGTATGGTCCTGTATAATAATAATAATCGTATGATTTTTATAGCGCCGTTTTTGTGAAAAATCACCTCAAGGGTGCTGTACAAATATTACTTCCTATTCTTATATTACATCTATTCTATGGAGTTTTTTTTACATTTATTTTCTCTTTTTGGACAGGCTATCATTACACATTATTTATAGACCATATAAAGAGATGGAGTTAAATTATCAAAACTAAATACGGCTTGGTCTAAGTTTTCATATATATTACATTGAAAAAAGAAGCTAACTGTATTTATTCCTTACGATATACGCAAGACGCTAATACAAATGATAGTGATTGTTTCCATTATATTCAAGAATGTATTTAAGCTAAGACAATGAATTATTATCCATATATTTTTAGGATAAATAACACAGAATAATCTTAAAAGGGGGGAGCGGCGGGGGAGGACGGTGGCCGGGGTACTGATCCATAGGGCCCTCAAATCTTCTTTGTCTTGCTGGTGCTCTGCACGTAATATTATCTTTATTCACATAAAATTAATAACGTATAAATTTTAACGGGGCATAATTTTTGGTATTTAGATCGATGAACTAATGGATGAAATTTGTTAGCCATAAGTTTTAATAAAAGATTGTCTCTAGTTAGTGATAAAATAATTGTACAGTGCCCTTGAGATGATTTTTTTACAAAAACGGCGCTATACAAATCATCTAAATATTATTATTAATATGAAATCGACGATTATCGATAGATATCGACTTAAAACCACGCAGATCAAGCAGAAATTCCCAGAAAATAAATACAGGTGTACGGGATAAGATCTGTAAACTCTTGCCGCACGTTTAGAAGAAGAAGATGAAGCTGGCCACTTCGACGCTTCAGAGCAGGTTAGGAAGGAAGGGGGAAGGTGAATGCCTTGAGGGGGGGGAAATGCCTTGAGAAAGGCAAAACGATTTCTTGCAAGGAGGTGGTGAAGGTGTAGAAAAAGTCTTGATCGGTTTTCAGGCCGGGTGAAGATGCAGGCGAAGTAGGCAGAAGAGGTGTTGAATCCGTGAGAATACTCTACTTTTTTAGAATTGCAACCGTTGCTTAAGTACTCCCGTGCGATACCATGCTGAGAGGAGCCGGCGTATCGGGCAGTTTGAACTCGTAGATTCTGTCAATCTTGGATCGACTTAATCAAAAAATTAGGATGTGAACCTCGACCTCCTGCTTGAATTGAGCCTATTGCGATCTTCACCTATTTTTTATTAAAGAAGCCAAAATTATTACAAAAAATGTCGTGGCGGTCAAAGTAGGACAGTTGATACTTTGCCGCCGAATTGCAGAAAAACGCATTGTAAAAACATAAATTCAGTAAGGTTATTCGATTCCGCGGGTGCTAATAAACAGATCAGAAAAGATCGTTTATTTAGATCAGTCACCGCAGCCGCAGAAATCGCTTACAAAGATAGATAATTTTGATAGAACAATAATTTTTAACAAGTTTTTTGTGGATCGCAAGGGCCCAGCCAATGGGGGCTCGCTCGACATTCAGGGGCGTAGAAAAACGAAGACGATAACGTGCACTTTTTACCGTCCCCTTCTTCTCCACGCCCGGAACTCCGCTTATCGAGAGCCATATGAAATGAAATATGAAATCGGGCGTTGCACAAATTATCATTTGTGCAGGCATAGTTCGATATAGAGATTTGTATCTAAGTCGCGTCTCCGTCGATGAAAATAAAATCTGAAATCGGGCGTTGCAGAAATCAACATTTGTGCAGACATAGCTTGATAGAGAGTTGTATCGAGTCGCGTCTCCATCGAAGCGGCACGAACCCGATAGAGAGTTGTATCTAGTCTCGTCCCTATCGAGTTGTGGTCGGGCCGTCTGTGTGAGCCCGACAGGTACGTCGTACGAGTTCGATATAGAGGATTGTATCTAAGTCGCCCCTCCATCGAAGATGCACGAACCCAATAGAGATTTGTATCGAGTCGCGTCTCTACTGAGTTTTGTACCGGTTTGATGTTATGCAAACGTAGGGTATTACAAACTTGAATTCACGTCTGGTATAACAGGTTTTATGTTCAATAAAGATTTTCTGAAAAACTTTTACATAACCAAAATTTCCAACTTCAGATTTTTCCTCGCAAGTATTTTCCACTTCCGAATGCAAATGGATTCTAGGAGGTAGGTCGAGTTTTAGTAAATAATATTTATTTTCGATTTACCAACTAAAAACTAGAGTATTCACTATACAATGAATGATTCTTTTTTTCAACTGTTGCCCGCCACGGCTCTTAAGTACCTAACTTATTTCTAAGTAGGTAAAATAAAATTAATGACTGGCAATAAATAACGGCATTCCAACCCTCCGATTCATCGTAGAGATTTATACTTTACAAATACTAGCATTCCACTTATACACGCAGTAATTATAATTGTTTCTTCCACGCCAATAAATCATGCAGACATCTTTAGGTTGCAGTGAATTGTGTATTCCACTTTCCACGTATCAGTTCCTTCATTACACTGACGATCAATGTTTTGAAACACACTTCACGTGACGACGGTACTAATTCACGTGTTAAATATTCTAGTTTTTTAAAGATCCCTTCCTAGTATATGGCAAATCTATTTCCTTAAAAAATATGTCCATTTCTTTAACTTGTTATTTTTGACACCGTCGTTCCTTATGTGATATTTTGACGGCATATCATTTATACGCAGTTTTCGCAAATATGATCCATGAAATTTCACAGCGGTAAAGTCGAAATTCTTTGATCAATATAGATAGTATCAAGATCCTAGAAATACATAGTTTACAATTTCTAAAACAACGCGCACCAGCTAAAATCATCAATCCATTATTAGTTTTAAAATATCAAACGTGTAAATTTCTAAGGTCGACCCAGTGTTGCTATTCAAAGCGCATTCAATGTTGAATTTTATAAAAATAAATAAAGCGTGTTTCAAATCTTGGATTTTTTTAATGACGTCCTAAGATTCGAAAACTAATATCACGAATTTGTTTATAAATGTTTCAATTTTTTTGCAGCATTTTCGTATTCTCAATAGAAAAATATTTTCCATGATTCCAGTTAAAGTATGCATATAAGTGTCTGATTTATTTATTTGCTGTTGTTTTGCCAAATCTTTGTAAAGGCTATTTCTCATGTTCGTTTTGATCACTGGCGTCAGAATGAATAGACTTGCCTTAACGTACCATTCCGGGGCACTCCTTTTGGCACCAGCCTAATTCACTGCCGTCCACGTTTGTTTCGTGTAATTTTGATTGCGGTAAGCAAATTATAAAAGAGTCAAACCCAATACTCTTACAAAATATTCGGTTTTTATAAACAAGCCGAACATTTTTACTTATTTGCTGTTTAACTTAATTTTGATTTATCTCCATTGCGTGTTAGGGCATCTCTATGTATTATTTGCTCTGTGGTTTTGATATAATTCATCAACTAAAATAACGGTGATCCAAACATTGTCAAAACACTGTTTGCAATTTTTAAATTGAACAACGAAAAGCGTGAACTTATAAATTCAAGCATCGTCCGCGGTTCATAGGTTCGCCGTCCCCACCTTAAACTTTCATTCTACCTTCTTTATCCTTCCCTTATATCCTTATAGATCTCCCCTATGAGCTACAGTACAGACACCAGCCCAGCATACATGAAGATTCTTCTTTAGGTAGTTCTCTAAACTTTAGGGTTGATGCTCCCCACGGAATCATTTATTTCCACTTAGGCGCATTAGCATATTTCTCAAGTTACTCGCATAGCCGAAACGTTTTAGTGGAGAAGGGGTCATTCAGCACATTAGTTCCGCAAGTGCAGTTAAGTCGTCACACTTTGAGCCTAGTTTCCTTATATGAACATATTATTTAATTTATCAGTGAGTCTCTTGTACCCATTTAACAGATAATCTCTATATATAATCGATAACCTGTGACTCTATATGGATTTTAAAGAAATCGGATTGAATCCCCAATTTCGGTAGTTAAAAAATATTGATTAATTCCACTCGAAGTAAGGTAATCAATCACATCAGGCATATATATTTTTTTTGCTTTTAATAATAATAATAATCGGATGATTTTTATAGCGCCGCTTTTGTGAGAAATCACCTCAGGGGCGCTGTACAAATATTACTTCCTATTCTTATATTATTCTTATATTACGTCTATTCTATGAAGTTATTATTATTTTTTTTTTTTTTTTTTGGACAGGCCATCATTACACATTATTTATAGACCATATAAAGAGATGAAGTTAAATTATATTCAAGAATGTATTTAATATTACAAGACGCTAATACAAATGATAGAGTGATTGTTTCCATTATATTCAAGAATGTATTTAATATTGCAAGACGCTAATACAAATGATAGAGTGATTGTTTCCATTATATTCAAGAATGTATTTAATATTGCAAGACGATAATACAAATGATAGAGTGACTGTTTCCATTATATTTAAGAATGTTTTTAAGCTAAGACAAAGAATTATTATCCATATTTTTAGGATAAATAACACAGAACACTCTTAAAAGGGTGGAGCGGCGGGGGAGGATGGTGGCCAGTGGGATTTATCCAGAGGGCCCTCAAAATCTTCTTTGTCTTGGTTACGCCCCTGGTGGCGTGAGGGGTCGGATTGGTGTTGGTCTGCACGTACGCCAGGCGCTTGTCAGCCGGCTTCAGGATCCGGAGGAGCACTTCATCGTGTAGTCCACTGACATCATTGCTCCTGCATTATCGAATTCTCTGCAGTGCCAGTTGCTTCTTGGCAAAGAAATCATACCCGTCCTCTACCACCTGATGCACCCGGCAGATCAGGTCAAAGTCGTGCTTGTTGAGGTACTTGGCCACTATCTCAATGACGTAGGTAAAGGCTCGTTCTCGCCCCAGCTGGTGTTCTTGTTGGGGTTCACTTCCCGGTTGTATACAATATTTTTACAACCACCGCACTTCACTAGTTCCGCACGTGTTCGACCGACCGCCGCCAGATGTATTATTACTCTAAGGATGTGACCGATGTCTAATGCGTTAATTCGGAAGAACGAAGCAGATTTCAACTCAAAATATTTGGCTTTTATATTTGGCTTTTTACATAAAAAAAAGTTTTGCTATGTCGTTCAGTGGTCGTACAAGTACATGGGTATCTATTTACATTTGTAAGTTATCTCTACATATAAAATTGAATGTTTGTCTGTCTGTCTGTCTGTCTGTCTGTCTGTCTGTCTGTCTGTCTGTCTGTCTGTTCTCGATTTTCTCTAAAATTACTATGTATGACCGGAAAATTAGTATGAAAAGTATTTGAACCCGCCAAGTTGTATGGAGGTTAGCCCATGGATATACCACTCTGGTTAGCCACAGATTACATATTCAAAAAAAGAAGGTTTGTTTGGGTAGGATATTTTCAACATGGAAAACACAAAGTTTTGAAAAAAAAAATTGTTTTACATTATGAAATATAGACCATTAAAGGAATTGATTTTTCGCGATTTTAGAGGCACCTTTAACAATTATTTGGGGGCTAGCGGTGATTTAAAAAAAAAGTTTTACTCCGTCTGCTTTGAAAATATAATGAAATATAAAATAATTTATTTTTTAAATATTAAAATAAGCTTTATGGTGGACTCTAAATTAAAATTTGCAAATTTTCCGTACATAATTTCAAATATCGACCGGAAAAAACTTTTTTTTTTTAAATGTTTCGTTTGTATATTTTTATTTACGTAATCATATTTACGTTTCAAATATGATTTTTTTTAAATACAGTAAACCCACAAATAATTTTCTATGTTGCCTCTAAAATTGAGATTTTTTTTTCATGCCATATAGTTCATAATTTAAAACAAAAATAAATAAAAATACTTCTCAACCGTACTATAGATATTTACTAAACCTTTAATTAAAAAATATATATTTATATATCATTCAGTTTGGATGGGTGAAACAGGCAGCGCAGCCGTTCCTCTTAAGGTTTCATGTTAAAAAGTTTTGTATCATGGGTGTAAGTAGGTAACTACATAAATAAACTCCTCAGTCATAATTTTATCCACATTCTTACATAATATTTGCATTCTAAAAAAGTAGATACATTCATATATAAATACTTGTCCAATTAAAATTCTCCGCTGCCCAATTAATAGTTAAGTGTCGTAACAACACTCGCTTAAAATGCCCATCGTAAAGTGAATGATTTTAATGTTGTCTAGAAACCATATCAATATTATTTTATATGAAGCAATAAAAATCCAAAAATTATTCCTATTCAGTGTGCGTATCTGTTTTTTTGCAAGAGGTACCTACGTTCATTAATATTGTTTTCTCGGTATATCTGTATATTTAACAGCTTCTTATGTCAGGTACCATTATATTTAATGATAATTTTATTACATATATTTCAATAATAATTTATTGAGATAAAGATCTGTCCGTAATTCAGCAGCTGGTACTGGTAATGGAGATGGTAAACGTTGAATAAATTGCAATTATCTTTTACAACTACCCACTGGTGGTTTTTTTAGCAACTATTTTAGTTTTTTTATAAAACACCGGATTAGTGGAAGTATACATCGCAGGACTGGCCATTGAATTTGATTCTGAATGATGGTCTCCCATCAGGAATCCTTCGATCTGTTTTTTTGGGTTGGCTTATTTTAGTAATATTATTAACTAACTATCTCCTCGCAAGGGTAGACAGAGAAGAACGAATGCCATATTATACTTCTTATTTTTATACATAAAATAAGAAACAGCTTGTTTCCAAAATATTTTTCAAAGCCACAAAACAGTTTTTTTTGTATAAAGGGATGAAATTTTATAATGCTCTGTCAGACCCTATAACAATTTAAAAAATTAATAAATTTAAAATAGATTGTGAAAACCACATTAAGTTAAGCATGAAAAAATCCATTAGTTTTTAAGTTATCATTAGGCATATGTAAAGTACCCAACAATATTATGAGGTACAATATAATAGTATATAAGTTATAATTAGTTATTTTTTAAACTTAAATGTACAAATATCTAAAATACTAAAACTAAAAAACTGCATGCTCTTTTGTTATGTCATAACGTCGTACCATGTTTTTCTGGGACATCACCAACTTCTTCTCCATCGACTTGTTAAAGAATTTTATTTTTGAAACGTTCGAACCCTTAGAGTATATATTGTTACTCTAAGTTCGAACCTAAATATTTTTGAAATAAAACCCCCCTTCTCTTATTCTGGGGGTTCAAGAAATAGCGATTCCTAGAAAAATTATCTAAAGAGGCAAAATGGGAATACCGGCACGGATACCGCACGTATATTATCATATTTATTTTTCCCTACCTTACTCTAAGCGAAACTGCGATTTCGATGAGGGTCGTTAGTCGTTACATTAATATAGAAGTCATTAAAAATAGGCCCAGATCTTTTCCTTCAATGGCTTGAGGACTTTAAAGGAACATCCCAGGAACGTGTTCTTTATTCAATTCTATGAAAGAGATTCAAACCCCGAGGCATTTGGAAAGGAATATTATAAGGGTGCTTTCTATGCCGAAGATATAAGTTATTATTTAGATGTTATTTGAAATACGAGTGTGTCTTTTACTCACGAAAAACTTTGAAGTATTTGGTGCATCGCTTTACATCAGGGGTCTACAAACTTTTTAGCCTAAGGGCCACATTGACTCCTCCACTAAGTCCCGAGGGCCAAGACCTATCTAACTCATCATACCAACATATTGTAGTTTTGAATCTCATATCATTAATTACAGTTAAAATGTTCAATTTGCGTGTCGGTTTTGGTCGTTAAATAATTACATCTGATTATTATTTTGTATAATTTGCTTACATTATAAAATTTACAATGTAATCAAAATAAACTACCGCGGGCCGGATTGGTAGTGTTAGCGGGCCGGCGTTGGCCCGCGGGCCGTAGTTTGGAGACCCCTGCTTTAGATTATAATTATATCAATTACTATTGCTCATAATGTCTGTCAACATAATCTAGAAATTTCATAAAATGGAACTAAAAACTTTCATTACTATGGCAACACCGATTTTAGAATAAAAAATATTTTAGGTTCAAATTATGTGGTTTTATGTTTGACCTCCGAATCTGATGATGTGACTGGACGGGATAAATGACCCTTTTTCTTTAAATTCTTAAGCGCGCGTTTCTACCACGTAGTTTTATTTTGATTTTAATTTAACATCCAGTCAATGACTTATTTGATAAATATGTATATTTCGAAAACACAAAAAAAAATATGTGTTAAAAATTGATAACAAGCTTGAAAAATAAATTTCCCTGGAACATGATGTAGGAACATCTCTTTTCAGGAATTACCACTTACGAATATCCACTAAAGCCGTAGTGAAGGCTTCACCATTGTTCCTTTCAACTAGTTTCAACCATCTTGGTGTTGCCGTTTAAAACCGTTTAAATGATCGCAGCGCTCTCTGTTTTTGTCTACTTTATTTTGCCAGCCTGTATGTAGGAGTAAGTACTAAAATAAATTAAGAGGAACGTCTGCGCTGCCTGTTTCATACATAACAATTTTAGATTTGAAGCCAAAATACACATCCAACTGAATGAAATACTTTTCAATTAAAGGTTTAGTAAATATCTCGTACGTATGATAAGTATTTTATTTATTTTTGTTTTAAATTATAAAGTTATATCCCATGAAAAAAAAACATTTTTCATAATTTTAGAGGCAACTTAGAAAATTATTTGCGGGTTTATCGTATTTTTTTTAAAATTATCATATTTGCTATGTAAATATAAGTACGTAAATAAAAATATAAAAACAAAACATTAAAAAAACGGGTTTTTTTCGGGTATATATTTTAAGTTATGTACGGCAAATTTGTGTTCCAATGTAAATTGGTCTTTTTTAATTAAATTTTACCATAATGCTTATTTTAACATATTTTTTTATTTTATATTTTCAAAGTAGACGGGGTAAAACTTTTTTTAAATCACCGTTAGCCCCAAATAATTGTTAAAGATGCCTCTAAATTCGCGAAAAATCAATTCCCTAAATGGCCTATCGAATCATTCATAGCATAAATCCAAACAGGCTGCTTTTATTTTAAAGG
Organism: Halesus radiatus; assembly: GCA_022606495.2. NCBI lineage: Eukaryota > Metazoa > Arthropoda > Insecta > Trichoptera > Limnephilidae > Halesus > Halesus radiatus. Next base: position 11,413 of record JAHDVE020003060.1, on the reverse strand, counting down.
TGAAAGAAAGAAATTATCTTATTTTTATTACCCCGCATTTTTTGTTTTTTTTTATTCTAATTGATCATTTAAAAAAAATGGAATAGACAATATGGCGTCTTGTCTATTAGATAAATACATTATTTTTTCAAAATCTAAAGATGTAAATAACGTTGCAAGCTAAACATAATTCATATAACTAACGAGGTATTAAAGATGCTTGGCTTCCTTTGCAGTACTTCAATTCATTTCAAGTCTTTTAGATTGTAGAGAACGCTCTACACTTCATTAGTTAGAAGTCAAGTGTAGTATAATTCACCTATTTGGTCCCCTTTGTATAAAGTACACTCTAACAACATAGAACGGGTTCAGCACAAATTTCTTACATGCCTTACCGGTATCTATATAAATTTTAACCTCAAAATTACAATTGAAAACATTAAATATGTAAGTTTGATAATGACGATGCGTGACTGGAGAATTATTTCAGACCTACTTGTATTATATAGAGTCATTAACTACCTAATTGATATCCCCACCATCGTCGCCACTATTAAATTACATGTACCGACGAGGAACGTAAGACAAAATGTAACAGTTTTATGCAACACCTACACAAACAAGTCACACTCACTAACCAATAGAATGCATGGTCTGGGCAACAAGCTTGGAGGTATTGTTGATAGATATATTTGCTGACTCCAGTTATACAATAAAGCGTCATCTATACCAGTACTTTGATAAATCCTACAATTAATTATTTTACTGTGGATAATGTAGCGTTAATGATTTGTGCTATAATATTGTTCTAGTTTTCTATTTTATGTTACTCTGAAACATTACTCTATGGTTTAAAAACTACTTGTAATTTTCAATAGCTCATTATATTACCATAATTTCGAATAATTTTACTCCATCATCAACACGGCTATCGATAAATTTGTACCCTCAACTCTAATCATATATTCAATGTTCCCTAAATGCTTTAATCACGAATTAAAATATCTAATAAAAAATTTTAAAAATCTGGCACAAAAATTATAAGGACAGCAACTCCATCTCAGATTATAAAATTTTTCATAAATACAGATCTGATTGTAAAACACTTTCCAAAAAATTATATCTCACATACATACTTAATACAGAAAAATCTATTCCTTCTGATATTAAACACATCAATACACTAAAAAAAATAAACCAAGCCTAACCAACATCCATGTATTTCGAGGGAAAAAGTAGCAGTGATACTAAAGAAATTGGCAACTTGTTTGCTGATTTTTTCAAATGTGTTTATGAAAGCGACATCCCTAACGATCAAATTCCTCCTTTTCATCCTAAGGGATCTGTCCACATTCCTCCTCTACATTATACGTATATTATACTCTGATATTATACGTAAAATTAAAGCACTCGACATAAAGAAAAAAGCGAGACCAGACAATATTACTCCAGCGTTTCTAATTAACTGTGTTTCAATATTAGCCAAGCCACTTTGTCAGATATTCAACCAATCTCTTAACACTGGTTGCTTCCCAGATCTATGGCAAAAAAGTTACTTAACACCTGTATTCAAAAAGGGCGATATTCATGATGTCACTAATTACCGACCCATTTGTATGCTCTCCATAATCCCCAAGGTGTTTGAAAAACTATTACTTGATAGAATATCTGTGCATATTAATAAGATCATTGTACCTAATCAACACGGTTTTATGCCGGCCGATCTACTTTAACAAATCTCTCTCTATATGAACAATTTATATCTATAATAGAGCGCTTGAAGAAAAAACCCAAGTCGAATCAATATGTACAGACTTTGTTAAAGCATTTGACAAAATAAACCACAAAATCCTTCTTAATTAACTTTTCAAAGTAGGTATAGAGGGTAATTTATTAGAGTGGATAAAAAGCTACCTTACCAACAGAATTCTTCAAGTAACATTCAATTCTAACCTGTCATATAAATTCGTGGCAACAAGCAGTGTACCGCAAGGTTCACATTTAGGCCCAATACTTTTTTTTTATTGTTTATTAATGATATTATATTGTGTTATTGTGTTGCTCTTCGCCGACGATCTAAAACTCTTCAAAGTAATAAAAACTATTGAAGACTGTTTTCTCATTCAATTAAATTTAAATAAATTACAAGATTGGTGTGAACTTAATAAACTTCTTTTAAACATTAGTAAAATCAATTTTCTCAATTTTCAATATAAAATCAATAACATTTCTCTCTCGTTTGTCAATGAAATTAATGATCTTGGAATTGTTTTCGACTCTAAATTTAATTTTCTAACTCACATCAATTCTATTACTAACAAAGGTTTAAAAATGCCCGGCTTCATTCTTCGAAATGCCAAAGACTTTAGGAATATTTATCACCTGTATAATTGTTAATATATGTAACAATTATTTTTATAAACAATAATTATTAGCCTGAAACACTAATCCAAATTGAAAAAAACCTTTCCGAGCAAAGATAAATGTCGCCGACAGGACTCGAACCTGCATCCTTCTGATTGCCGGTCAGATGCTCTACCATTGAGCTACGTCGGCTTATCGCAAACCCTCCAAGTTAATCAATATATACTAGTGTTTCATTCAATAATTACTGTTTTTTTTTATTATATATTATATATTATTAAAAAATAATTATTATTATATATTATTTTTTATTTTTTTTATTTATCTTTGCTCGGAAAGGTTTTTTTTCAATTTGGATTAGTGTTTTAATTATTGTTTATAAAAATAATTGTTACCCTTTGCGCTATGCACAAAAATCTTATATTAAGTTTTTAAGAACTTTAGTTTATCAATTAGTTAATATATGTGTCTAGAGTATAAGTAACAGTGAATGTGAGGTATGTTTTTGATTTTTCGCCTCTGAACTTATTACTTAGAATGGTACTTACACTATGTTATTCCTGTATTTGTTCGATTTATTATCTTTGAACATACTGTGATGTGTTTTGCACCTGTTTATTATAACTAACTTTATATGTAAAATATATAGGGCGTATATTATACAATAAATAAATAAATATATGTAAAAGTCCTGATGGGCATATAATCAAACAAATAAGTAAATTATATAATTGAAAATACACTTTGCATATACCACTTTACTTAAAATATATAAATATTTCTACATGTTTCGATAGCAATGCTATCATCTTCAGGAATAAATGAATACTAAAAAATAATTTCAAGTACAGAAAAATGATCAAAAATTTAAAACAATAATTTAAGAATATACAAAATATGAGCATAAACAAAAATGAATTAAAGTAGGTAAGTAACAGATCAAAAATGTTAATGACAAAATAATTATAAAACATTGAATAATACATTTAAATTAGAAATATAAATAAAAATTATCATTATTAATATTAATATGAAAATAAATTTAAGAGATAGCTATTTTAAAAAAATATTTGATTATTTATTAAATTTAATTCGCTATTAACACTTTTCTTATTTCTAAAATTTCAAATTTATCTAATTGTAAACCAGTTGTATTTGTATGTAAAACTTTTAAACCTTTATTTATATCAAACGAATGATTGGTTTCTAAAATATGATTTGCAAATTCAGAATAGTTGTTATTATTTAAACATCTTAGGTGTTCCTTAACCCTAATACTGAAATTTCTACAAGTCTTTCCGATAGCATTGCTATCGAAACATGTAGAAATATTTATATATTTTAAGTAAAGTGGTATATACAAAGTGTATTTTCAATTATATAATTAATAATGATGCCACAAAGTTATCAATCATTTGAAGAAATTATAAAATAAGTAAATAGTTGCATTGCCCCAGAAATTCCAGACAGTAAAAGGTGTACGAATTTCACGACCCCCGAGCTTACTGCTTAAAATAATAAAGAGATTTATAATTAAGATTTGTTGTAATAGGTATGTAGTAATTTCCTCCTAAACAACAGACTATATAATACACTAGGGATGTCTGTTTTTGAGACGAGACGTAAGCCTTTGGATTTCATTTGAGCTTTTCCCTAAGACGTGACTTAATTGGTTTTCATTATCTACCTTACAATAGACAGATAGAGTCTAAAGGTATAAAGATTTTCTAGCACCATTCAGCTCTTATACATTAGTTTCACGATTTTTGGAATGTGTGTTCATTTTCTATGCTTAGCTGCCTTTCACATTTTTTTAATTAGTTAATCTACTGAACAAAGTTAGGTGAATTCTATAATCACTCACAAATTAAACATTTCACAGCAAAGCAGTGGCTTAAAGACAAACTTTTGGATCCATTTTTCCATGTTCCCTTCCTAACAAATGTACCTATATTTATACATATATTATAATCATTATATATAAATATATCAAGAGTATAATGATAAAATGTTCGATTACATGTACAACAATGTACCATTACCTATAATATCTACACCTTGAAGAAGGGGGAAGTAGGTATTGGAGTTGGATCGGGGACGGGGAGTGAAAGGATCATGGGAACATTGCCGCTTAAGTAAAATAAAAATTATATGACATAATATTACTGTAGTTATCATGAAGTCGTATTATCCGGATCTAAAATATAGTACAGTGAACTTCTATAACAATAATGACTAGCACTAAATATGTCACACCATGTACTCGTACGTATTTATTTGCAAGCTAATTGTTGTGCCAGTTACAGGTCCTTTTGATGAATTGATTTTGATTGGAGTTCGTGTTGTTTCTATCGATCTAGAAAAGGATATTCCATCTGTCATTTTGAAGCGGTGTATGAAAGTTTATTTTCTTTAACAAATTCGGACAGTCAACTTTTGCGTTTATAATTTTGTGCAGAAGCATCTGATTAGCGACCAGCCTCCTGTTGAGGAGTTTCGTGAATTTAAAATGAATTAACTTTCCTTCTTTCTTTTTTTATTGTATAATATTAATTACATACAATGGTAAATTGTACCCGCTAAGCCACTGCAAGTAGCTTATCAGCAGGAGTTAAGTTCAATAATATTATATAATACAACAATAAATAACAATCATCATACAAATATAGCGCAGTAATAAAACATTATAGCTGCATGCATCTTGTGATCAATGTAGACAAGTTATTGAAAAATATTTTAAAATATATGAAAACAGCATGACAGCTTTGTTATAGAGATGCTAGACTCCAATTACATAATACCGATTTAAATAATATTATAAAAATATCAAAAACCAGCAAGTACTAAACAAATTGAGAATTTAAAAAATAAAAACAGTAGTACAGTTTTGTTACAGTGGGGATAGACTTAATATAATAGTAGCACTTAAATACTTTTAAATATTAAAGAAGTAGCTAATATGAACTATGAACTAATATGAAATGTATGAACTATGAAAATGAAACAAATGACCCCCTAAGCCGATATCGTTCACCTAGAAAATTTAATGTACGACCGGACACGTAGTTTGTTCGAACACACGAGTATTTAAAATAATAATGAATTTTTCTTTGATATTTTTTTCCAATTTATAAATGTTCCATATCCTTGTCCGACACCGAACAGATATTCTCTAGAAGTGTGATCAAACCGGATGAAAGAAAACGGTTGTCGCCAATTTACCCAAGACCTTTCGACTCCAAGGCCCTAGACAGGCCAATAAAATTGATTTTCGGTTCAAGAATTTTTTTTTTTTAATATTTGATCAATCACCTGTCAAAATTAACCTTACTTCGAGCACACGGACACGGACACGACAGCACTACACACTCCTGTAGATTTATCTCTTCAATGTAGTTCGACATTATTATGTGGCAACCCTATTTATAACAGATGGTTCCAAAATGTTTTCCTAATATTTCACACACACGTTTTGTGGTCCTGACACGACGATAAGCCTTCTCGGGAATTCAAACAATAGTGAATAGTGTATAAACACGAAATATGTTGAATAATGTAATGATCACGAGGCGTGTGTCGTGTATAATACAGTGTGCTGAGTCTTTAATGCGATCCACATCCGTCCATTAAAATCCTACAGAGTACAGATGCTCCCAATAAAGCCGGTCACACATTAATAATAGCAAACTCCAAACAGACCTTTCCAAGTTCCAACTATCGTCGTTTTCTATCGCGTTGCCGAATTTAGTTTATTATATCCGATCACGTCACCGGATACACAAAATGCCACGACACGTTTCTATGCTCGATTCTTTGCCAAGGTAGAAATTCTAGGAATAATAGTAACTTTGTGTTGAAACCGTCAAACTTAAATAATAATTCTATATCCTTTTCTGGGAAACTCAACTCCAAGCTAAGCTTGATATCAACATTTTGTACACACAGAATAGCGAAAGCTTTCATTCAATATCAGGTTTTTCAGTTTACACAGAAATGTCTGTTGAAAACCGAAAATAACTCCAATGGTTCACATCAAAACACGACGCAAAATACACACACTTCCCCTTCTCTACAACATTTTAAACACTGTTAATCCACCTAATTATCTAACGAACGTTTTTAATTTTTTATCTGAACATGGGCTCTATCTTCGCTCAAGTGATGAGAGAACCCTTGCGATTCCCATCCACCAAGCTATATCGTTCTCTCATTAATTTTCAGTGCAAGCATCACGTCTCTATCACGAAAAGTCCCCCTATATGGAGAACGCTGCAATTATTATTATTATATCATGTTCATTTTCCCACTAAGGGGTTGGCTGATAGAAATTGCCACTAGGCAATAAATCCGACCATTAAAAAAATGAACTATGTATTTTTTTTTTAATGAAGAGTAAATAAATATTAATTGACAAACTAAAGTTTTTAAGACAAGATTTTTGTGCATAGCGCAAAGGGAAACACTTATTTTTATAAACAATAATTATTAGCCTGAAACACCTGATTAGCCTGAGTGTCTCAGGCTAATAATTATTGTTTATAAAAATAATTGTTACCCTTTGCGCTATGCACAAAAATCTTGTCTTAAGTTTTTAAGAACTTTAGTTTATCAATTAATAAATATTTGACAAGTCAAAGCAATTTTTACCAATAAAATGTAGACATAATTTGTCTCGACGCCACCTATTGAGGGATTTAGCCGTTACAAGCCTTTCTCATACTAATAAAGTTGGTTGTTTACAGGTGAAATATAATAAAAAAAGTAATTATTGAATGAAACACTAATATATATTGATTAAATTGGCGGGTTTGCGATAAGCCGACGTAGCTCAACGGTAGAGCATCTGACCGGCAATCAGAAGGGCGCAGGTTCGAGTTCTGTCGGCGACATTTATCTTTTCTCGGAAGGTTTTTTCAATTTGGATGAGTGTTTCAGGCTAATTATTATTGTTTATAAAAGTACATAAATAAATTAAATAGAAATGTTAGGAGTCCGATTGGGTTGTCAGGATTCTTACCCGATAGCAATTTGATGATCGTAAGTATCTCAAAAGCAACTAAAATACCGGCCCTAAGTGCATTGGGTTGCTCAGACATAAAGGTTACCAACATTCACTAAATGCATCATACCTAATATTTAAAAAAATAGATTCATAAACCAACATGTCCATATCCGATATCTATCGAGAGACTGATCACCGATCGGGGCTCTAAGGGGGTCAAGTGATCTGACACTGCCAGTGCTTGATACGAGTCGGTCTATGGCCTATTGCATTGAGCCACTGATTATTAAGGGTACTTAAAGACACGTTTATTAAAGAAAACTTTTATTACGTCGTAACATTGTGATGTGGTGTAATAAACAACCTTATATAAATGTATGATGGCCGGTGTATAGAACCTAAACGCAGAAGAGCTCGTGAAATTCTCTTACTCGTGAAGTTTTCATATATTATTTTCGTCATCAAGGCGCTTCCAGGTTGCGTTGATTGGTTCATTGCAAGTATGTAGTCTCTTTTCACACAGCCTCTGCAATTGTTTTCCCGGATATGTCTTGGCTACCAACTTGACGACTTCCCTTTGTAACTGTCAAAAGAATTATGTACGGAAGTCGTTCTGCGAGCATATGTCCAAGCCATGGCGTCTAAGATTTTGCTATAAAGTGCATATAGTGTTGAATCTCACTCGGTTTCCATAGTATGTCTCCCGCCAGATCTCTGAGGACACTGATTTCGGTACCATGAAACCTAAAACTCTAAACTGGTTAGAGCAAAGAACATTAGGTCACCCACAAATGCGATGAATGGACAACCTAATGAAAACCACCGACTGTAATAATGAACAAACAAGAAACGCCAAAACTAGAGAAACTAGATGTTGATGACCAAATATAGACGAAAAACCCCAGATCTAGTCATTCATCTAGATTTGATTGCCATACGTAACGTTGGGACAATACATTCAAATACTGTTCACAGTTTTGGCACACGCCGCACCTATTCTATGGTCGATAGATATAATGTAGGTATATCAAAACCTTATGGGGCGACGTTATGGGCCAGGTCAATAAGTTCCCATAGCGAACATAGAACAACCTAGAAGAAAGTTGAATATCTTACCTTTGAATACTGAAATACCAACCAATCACAGAGAAATTAATCAAATTAAGATCTATGGCAACAAAATTTTAATGCCTAATATGCCCAATGACTTCGGCGATAACACTAATAGTTTTTTAGCTCCCAAGGCTGTACATTGTACAATATGCCATGTTTTTGGATGGGACTGCCCAAAGCCCATAGACAATTAGATCATAGATACATAGAAGAACGTATGTTCCCTTGAAGCGAAACGTGAGCCGTAAACACGTTAGCTCTTTCGTACAAACTTCCCATTATCCACTCTAATTCACGGTTACGGCCGACTGTAAACGTAAACTTGGCTATTAATCTCTTGGATATAAACACAGAACATGCTGCTTTGGCCTAGATAAGAAATGATGATAATGTATAGAAAACAAAAATATAATCATTATTTTTAGGAGAAATAAAGATAAGGATTTTTTCCCTTGAGCCATGATTATAATGGATGTCATAATATTTTTATTATGACAGTATAATAGTGATATTCTACAACAGAAAAACTTTGTGGACAAGAATTTCTTGGAATGAATGATTTCTTCCATTTGTTTGGAAATCTGAAAGTAAAATTTTAAATTAAAAAAAAAGTCTTTTTGAAAAGGGTAGGTAGGTTTAATAAGTTGTCTAAGCGGATCTCTAAGGTAGTGGGATAAACAAATTTTATTCGTATTCTTTCTTGACACAATTCGACGACCTATGCGTCAGAGCGGTAAGATCCTCGTAAGCACCCAGACTAGACCTCGCGTAATACAAATTCGAATAAGATGATTTATGACTTTTTCACGCTTCGAAAATAAATAATTTTAAAATGTTCAATTTCACTTCGTTTCAAAATGGAAGATACTTTCATAACCCCGGGGGCCCGGGTGACATCAGTTGAAAGGTTGCTTCCCTAGAAGACTAATCATGTTTTTTATACGTAAAGTCATCATTTGTCTATTTGACTATTCCACAATAGGCATTTTTTGTTTACGATAGTTTCAAACGTGTATGTTATTTCATAAAACAACTTCACTAGGACAAAAAAAATGTAGTTTATAGTATTTATTAAACAGAACCTTAAGGCTATAACTTTTCGATATCAAAATTAGCGGTGACTTAAGTCGCAAGAAAATTAACTATAATAAAAGGGGTTTTTTTGTTCTCGTTCTCTATAACTAACATAATATAGTTCATTCTCTTATAAAACATTAAAAAATATTAATCTTTGATACAATTGACACACTTATGTACCTTGTGTTCTCCGCAGACTGGACTAACAAGGGTGTCGTACATAAAAAATGGCGGCACTTACCCCTGTAGCGCGGTCATTCCCTGCAAGCCTTCGTCGGCGGCTGAGCTGATCGGCCCGTTCGTTAGAGAGATACAGCATAAAATATACGCAGTGTTAGTCGAAACTACTGAGATTAGTATTCTAGGGTTAAAAGGGCTTTTGTTTTAATTTATAGTCATTAGATGCTGATTGTCAGATACCTACCTACTTCCAGTGGCGTGCATTCCATGAAGACTGAAAAGCTGTACCTGCTGCCTACCCTAAGAAAAACAACTTACCATAAAAATATTAATAGATAATACAAAAAATTTAAAAAATGGGTAAGAACTCGTATGCTCATTTGTTCTGTTGACCACAACAATTTGTGGAAGATGATGTTAAATGACTATTTTCAAATATTCAAGGCACAAACATACCCGAACTCGAAAAACTATATACAGCATTACTTTGGTCACTAAGAAATGCACGCGACTGCCTACTTCCTAACATTCTAATTTTTCTCCCCCGTTTCCTTACAAACAACATTTCCCTGCCGTATAACTATTATTTTTTATAACTGTTTTTAACTATTTTTTATAACCCCTTTTTTCTACCCCAATTTTTTTAACCTTTTTTTTACACCACAATTTTTATAACATTTTTTATACAATACAGTAAATACCACAAAATTAGACATTGTTTTTTTTTAATACTTTAAAATATCAGTGTGTGCCAATTAGAATATGTAGGTAATATGTAACAATTTGTTGATTGTATTTTGAAAAATAGCTTTGAATGTCTGATTGCTAACAGTATGGAAGATCTACAGTCCCTCGTATCTAGGATGAAAGAAGTATGTATGATGAATGAGCTAATGATGAATGTAAATAAGTCCAAAGTCATGGTGTTTGAAAGAGAGAGTACGAAAACAGTATGCAATATAGTTGTGAATGATGAATACTTGGAGCAGGTTGATGAGTTTGTATTTGGGAAGTATGTTTACGAGAGATGGAAATACTGATAGGGATATTGAAAGAAGGGTGAATGCAGGAAACTCCATTAACGGAGGACTGAACGCGGTTGGCGCAAACAAAAAGTTGTCCAAGGAAGCGAAGCTAGCAGTCCACAATGGAGTGCTGATACCAACTTTGATGTATGGCAGTGAGGCATGGAACTGGCAGAGGAAGGATGAAAGTAGACTGAATGCTGTAGAAATGAGATCTCTGAGACGAATGTGGTAAAACCATGTATGATCATGCGAAAAATGTTGAGATTCGTAAAGAATGCAAGACTGATGTAAGCGTAGTGAGCAAGATTAAGAAAGGGACGCTTAGATGGTTTGGGCATGTAGAGCGTATGAACGAAGAGAGGAGTGTAAGGAGAATATATGACGCGAATGTGAATGGAAGAAGCTGGGGATGCCCGAGGAAGACATGGCACGATCAAGTGAATCAAATACTCGAGTCGGGCCATGTCAGAAGTCGGAATAACAGAAGAGAATGTATGAGGCGTTGTATGAATGTGAATGAAGCAAGAAGTGTATGCCAAGATCGAGTTGTTTGGCGGTCCGTCCTCTCTGCCTACCCCTGCGGGGAAACGGCGTGATGGTTAGGTAGTTAGTTAGTTAGCTTTGAATGTCTGTATTTACACCTAATATCAGTTAGGAATTGTCGCATAAC
>JAHDVE020003059.1:0-49911 GCA_022606495.2 Halesus radiatus | reverse complement strand
CCTTGCGTTTTAGAGCATCTGTATTTATTATTTGTTCTAAGTTCCCAACCAACAAATTGTTTTTTTGCTTCTTCAATTAACGTAAGATCGCTTTGTGTCATAATTTTCAATTAAATGATTTAAGACCCTTTTAACTTCCGTATGAATGTCATTTTAAGGCCATCAACAGAATTGAGAAAATCTTCCACATTGAAATTAAAGAAAACCAAGAGCAGTCTCATTTGACATTACACAGCTAAAGGCAATACTGACAAAAGGCACAAAATTATTGCTGTTCCTGAAAATTTTCTTTTCGAAACACGTTGATATTTATTTGTTTAGTGCACCCCACTTTTATTGTGTGAATTTGGTAGCCACCATTTGGTAGTCTGGACCCCTAAAAACCTTTAAAAACCCTTGACTCTGTGCAGAAATTGGCGGTCCGTTGAAAAGATTCTCCTATCTTAACAAACGGATTGCAAACTTAGAGCACAAGCATTAAGCGGGAATTCCGTCCTTGTTCTACTGGTATTGCAGTGGAAGATAGTCTGAGGAACTAGCGTAATGGATCCCACCCTCTTACAACATGGGTCTCTTCAATACCCACGTTCACTCCTTCCTCTCCTCAAAAGACTCATCACACAGCATCCTTAAAGACGACATACAACCTAGGGGAAATTATCTTTCTGTGGAGTTTAGGTCAAATAATAAATTAAATAGTATATTTTCTTCAAATGATTGATAACTTTGTGGCATCATTATTAATTATATAATTGAAAATACACTTTGTATATACCACTTTACTTAAAATATATAAATATTTCTACATGTTTCGATAGAAATGCTATCATCTTCAGGAATAAATGAATACTAAAAAATATTTTCAAGTATAGAAAAATGATAAAAAATTTAAAATTTAAATTCAATCATTCGTTTGATATAAATAAAGGTTTAAAAGTTTTACATACAAATACAACTGGTTTAGAATTAGATAAATTTGAAATATTAGAAATAAGAAAAAGTGTTAATAGCGAATTAAATTTAATAAATAATCAAATATTTTTTTTAAAATAGCTATCTCTTAAATTTATTTTCATATTAATATTAATAACAATAATTTTTATTTATATTTCTAATTTAAATGTATTATTCAATGTTTTATAATTATTTTGTCATTAACATTTTTTATCTGTTACTTACCTACTTTAATTCATTTTTGTTTATGCTCATATTTTGTATATTCTTAAATTGTTTTAAATTTTTTTATCATTTTTCTATACTTGAAATTATTTTTTAGTATTCATTTATTCCTGAAGATGATAGCATTACTATCGAAACATGTAGAAATATTTATATATTTTAAGTAAAGTGGTGTATACAAAGTGTATTTTCAATTATATAATTAAATAGTAGTTTATACGTAATAATTCACATCGCATTTTTTTGCCGTCTAATAGGCATCCGAAATCATTTGAAACCGTCATAATAATATTTCGGGCCTTTGCATTAATGTTCAACTATTGCGTTGCACGTCTCGAAGAGTCAGAACGGTGCTAATGGCATTTTGGTCTGTGTGATATTTTATTCAATTAGAAAACAAACAAAAAACATTATTTATGTCGTATGTCGCCAATCACAACAACCTTTTCTCGGCTTGTACAATTTGTTAAGCAGCGTATCTTACTGTTTAAAGTCAGAATACCAAAATAGTATGCTTGAGATGATGCATGGACGTGAATGAAGCAAGGACTGCGTTCCAAGACGGAATTTTGCTGCGGTCTATCCTCCAAGCCTACCCTTCTGGGGAAACGTAATCAAGGTTATTTAAATCGTTTTGGATATTTATCTATTGATAATAAAATTCCGATTACAACAACCTTGGTTTTTAAGAATAAGCAAACACATTGTGGATTGACATGATGTATTAAATAACAAGTCACTTTGTTTTTAATCCACTTTTATTTTATTTTTTTTATTTTATTTATTTGTCGACTAGAATCGAAACTAGTCGACAAATAAAAAAAAAAAACAAAATAAAAGTGGATTAAAAACAAAGTGACTTGTTATTTAATATAACCTTGGTTTTTATCAACAAAAAACAACACACACGGAATCTCAGTATAAAAGATTTGGAGAGCCAGGAAGCCAAGCTCATTCTAATATAATTATAAAAATCTGTTTGTCTGACCTTAATAAGTTCTCACATATCGCTAATGTACTATCTTTACGACAATTCCATCCATGTGAAACAATCAAAACGAAGTTATTAAAGTTAGTATTTTTATTGGCGGCGAAAATCTTATCACAACTGAATATTTTTTTGTCTTCCTGGAAAAACACACAAAATTAAACGCTTTAAATGCAAATCACGTTCTAATTTTAACGTTTTTATCCTTATAGTAGTCGTTTTTACGGCGCAAATAGTTATGATAAATATAATCTGTGCTAATAAGTAGACCATATGACTCACTGTGCTCTTCTTACAAGCTAGTCGACTAGTCAGCAGGGAAAGTTCGAACATGTTTACTATGTCATAAAACATCTCAACTTGCGCTCTACATATCAGACAATATAGCGACCAGTGCCATCTTCCGGTGATATACTACTTTGTTTAGGTTATTTGTAATACCCTCGAGAGTTACAGCAGAAATTGTGGAACTGTAATGCAAAACTGCCTATTTCCAAAATGAGCGACATTGAGTTATATGCGTATTCTGGGTAATTCGTGCCTAAGGAATCGACTGACTTTATTATTTTTCTATAAAATGATAAAATCCTTTTATTTATTCATCTTAAAAAACACATTTTTTTTTAAAACGCGCTATTTTCTGCAAAAGTGACTATTTGTCATATTACGGCAATGCGAACTGTTTCCAAAAGAAATTTGAGAAGAAAAAAAAATCTCCAAAACGCACAATCTTGTCTAAGTTTGACAGATGTTTTTCACAGTCACCAAATTCGAAAACAGTGAAGGAAAGGATTAGAAAGGATCAGAAAGAGAACCTAGTAAAGTCTTCTCCGTACTTCCAAACTTTTTAAATCTTTTGAAAGACAGATACAAGGATATAAAAGAAAAAAGTCTTGTTTTCAAAATAAAATAATTAAAATAATCATGTTATAATATCATTTATCCAATGCCAAGTTAATAAATCAAATCACTGATTATTTTTTTTTTTAATTATTTAAAAAAATATGTTTGTGGCGTTATGCTTCTGAAAGTTGGTCACGTTTCTTTGGCTTTCCTACAGTCCCACAATTACTTTATAATTTGTTGCATATTAATGTAGTGAAAATTCAAAGTCATTTTTATTTATTACCCTTACTAAATGCATCGTTTGTTGTGTTTTAATAATTTTTTTCTTCCTTATTTAGGGTCAATTTAGACCATCTACGAATATTATTTAAAATATTTAAAAACGTATATATATATAACCATTATTCTAGGAACACATTAAATACAGTGATTATGCAGCAAAAACAAAGCAAGAATTGAATAATAATATAAAATTAATAACAATTACTTTGTTTAAAACCACTGTATTTAATATGTAAACATCTACATGTTTCAGAAGCAAAGCTCCCCTCGTCACTATAAACAATATATCTACTAATAATAATGCCAAGTATAGACAAATAATAAGAAAATATAAAAAAATTAAAAACACAAACAAAAATTAAGAAATAAGTGACTAAAGCAGATAAGTAATTGATTAAAATTGTAAAATAAAAAAATAGTGAAGAATATTATATAAAATATTTATATAAAAAATTAAAAAAAAAGTATTTTTAATATTAATATTAATAAAATAAAGAATGTAAAAAGGCACAAAAAAATAAATTATAAAGGTTATTATTATTAAAAACTATATCAATAATATTACTTATTAATTGAAATATAAATTTAAGACTTATCTTTCTTTTTAATATTAGATTTTTAATACTTCAAGGTATTGTAATACTGGATTAAATTTATATCAAATATATCTTATTTTTCATCTTCTTTGATTGCCTTTCCCTGTTATAAATTTTACTGCACATAAATATTCCTACATATCATCAATAAAATAAAATACCGTTGCTTCGCAATGTCCGCTATTTACGCAGTGAATAACACTCGATAAATCCAAAGTCATAAATATGCAATCTAATCTTTTTATCCGAGGATGTCGCCGCTGAAGATATCGTTAGTAAAAAAGGTAAATAAATTCGTGTTCAATATGTAATTCCTCCATTCGCCACCTCCACAGGTAGGTAAATCTGTATATGTGTACGCCCTATACCGACTTTGAACAGTCACAGTTATAATAGTAAACAAAGGCTGACCCTGTACAGATCGCATGTGCTCACCTCTGTTGAATTTGGTAGCCATCTCTGGTCTGGAGTCCCAAAATACCTTTAAAAAACCTTAACAAACGGATTACAATCTTTAGAGCACAGGCGTCGGGAGGAAATGGTGTCCTTATTCTATCTGAATTTCATCATCTAGCGTCATTAATCCCTTCGGCATCGGTGCATATGTTGTACACGGTTGAAATTTTTCACATGGTAACGGGTCGTTTATATGACACGTTATTGAGTTCAACAGCCTTGATGTGGAACGACTTGCCGGCCTTTGCGTTTTCCACCTCCGATCTCTTCAAGACCATGTTTACGCATTCCTCTCCTAAAAAGGACCCTTCACACACCATCCTCAAAGATGACAGCCCACGAGAGAAATTATTTTCCTCTTGGCCTCTCGTGTGAAGTTAATATAAAAAAAATGCATTTAGTTTCTAAAACACACTGCTGTAATTACTAACGTAATTGCGAAAAACGGAATGATCTAATGATACTTTACTTTGATAAGTTTTGTTATTTTTGTATTGTGATGAAAAAAAAACGAATAACTGTACTGTAATATTACTACAGAATTTCACTCTTTACGGCAGAGCAATTTTGCACGTTTGAACTTAAATATGTCATTCTCGCTGTGTGTAGCAGTAGAATTTATTGTGGGATTTTCATGTCCGGCTAGGCTGGAGTAGAATTTCTCTGATTGTGTAACAATTTATTCCTTGTTTATGTAGTCATCGCGTCACACTCCATATGTTTTGCTTTATTTATTGTTTTATAAAATTTTACAAAATATTAAATAAATAATAAAATAAAACAAAAACTAAAAAATTCCAACAAACTATTTTTTTGTAATCATTGAAGAAGATAATATTAACATAACCTAAATGAAAGATGAAACCGGATAAAAGGACAGAAACTAAAAATATTTCAGTCGCATCTGGGACTCGAACCCAGGTCCTCAGCCTATCCGGGGCAACGCTCAACCGACTTAGCTAATGAGACAAGTTCAATTTGTAGAACTTTGTAAACATCATAAAAATAGCTGCCAATAATATGAGATTAAACAATGGAAGATAATATTCACAAATCTTGAATTTGAGATATGATATCGATAAAGATGACACAAATTGAACTTGTCTCATTAGCTAAAGTCGGTTGGCGTGACCGGAAGTCCAGATACGACTGAAACTTAGTTTCGCTCACCAGTTCGCGCATTGGTATGTATTAATATTATCTTCTTCAATGATTAAATATTACGATGAGGTTCTTAAATCTCAATAAAAATAATTAATAATTAAAAAATATTTTTTTGTAGTTTGATAAGCGGGTGCTTCTCAATTCTAACCAAATGATAAATTAAATTTACAGTTAACGTTAATATAATATATAAAAAAAAACAAATATAACAAACTAAAATCTATAAATCATAAATATTTCACAATAATCTTCCTCAAAAATATTTCTTTTTATATCTTAAAAAAAATATGAATAATAATAATGTATCGTACATAAAATAATATTTCCTAATTACGTAATACAAATATATATGTTTTTTTCAGTTTTGCATGTAAACTGTTTTATTTAATTACAAATTTATATTTCAGCAGGCAACATAAGTAAACAGCTAGAAATCACGTAATCTTGCGTTCTTTGTCCATATTTGAACTATTTATCCTTCATTAAAATTGAGATGAATGTTTCAATACTGTGCGCTCTAATCTATTTGTATAATTTGTTGAAATATAATTTTGTACCACAGATATCCTCTTGCTGAAAGAATATTCAGACTGATAAAAGTATGGAATATTATGCCTTTGTTCGAATAAACCTTTTCAACAAAATATGCGTTCTACCATTTGTGGAAAAGAGATCCCTGAAGAGTATGCGTGGTAAAACCAAAGATGGCCGTATTACAAATGTGGCGGACATCCAGAAAGAATGCAATGCTGAAGAAAACAGAGTGAATGACATAGAATAAAGAATACTGACTAGAAGTGCCCTTCTATGTAGATTTAAATGGAAGTAGGTGTGCCTTTGATTTAGTACAGTTTTCAATCATGCAACATATTAGTGACAGGCTACCAGGAGCAAAGGAAGATGAAGGGATGAAGTTTTCCTCACAACGTCGCTGGACTTACAGAAACTTCCCGAATATGCAAATCACTTGTGAGCCTCCTCAACCTTCTGTACTCCCGGCCGTATTTCTCCTCCATTGTCGCCATCTTCACGCAATTAGATTTATTTCGTCCTTCCAAAACTTCTAGCTAAACTATTATTACTCTTCGACCACCTTAAAATGTCCTTGGTTCCATTCCACTATTCCACAATTAATTGTTGTCCGAAAACAAATTGTTTTTTCCGAACTATTTTAAACACACTAATACAGGCTAGTGGCGCTTCACTATAACAAATCTAGTTGAATTATTTTTTTTATAAACTTGTTTATTTAATTTACTTTGTCGTGAACTAAGTAATCACGTGCGTAAATATTTGAGAGATTATAATATTTTTACTTGATTTTAACATAATATATAACAATACTTAAAAAAAACACGACAAATATTTAAACTTCAAACAAAAATATCATGTTGTACGAAGTCAAGTTTTATTTTTCGAAATATTTAAAACACACGCACTTTAACAATGATATCATCACCACAAAATCGACAAAATTAACACGTGCTGTCGTTATTCTTGACTTTTATATTATGTTTATACTTTTCACTAGAATTTAAAAACAACTATTCTACAATACTAAGCTTAAAACATTTTAAAAACGGTGTCATTTTGACATATTATTTCTTAGATTAATTACATCAACACTTTTTTTTTTAAATTGGATTAAACACAAAAAGCATTTACAGCAAAAGTATTATGCTATTTTAAATTCAAAATTACGCGTTATTAAACATATTATTAATCTTAGAACAACAACATTCCTTTAATTGTATTTAAAAACAATTAGAAGAAAGTTAATTCTTTAATTCCGCAATTATTAATTCTAATAAAATTCATTAAACCATTCACGAAAACAACATACAAAAAAATTACGCGTGAGTTAAAAAACTCATTTAAAATAAAGATAAACACAGGTTTAAGTTTTTAATTCCATTGGTATTTACTTAATTCGAATCGGGTAAAAACGAAAGTCAATCGATCGTCACCACAATAAACTTGACCTTCGAATTGACAGCAGATCAGTGATCGAATCCGGCCGCTAAATCTGTTATCTGCGAAGTGGTTGATTAACGTTGCCAGTGGTCACGTAGTATATGTATGTATAGGCAGCTGTGTGTTATGTTATGTTGGGTTCGAATCCCGGGAGAGCAGAAATAGATAGAGCGGAATCTGAGAAACGGATTTACGGCAGGAGCGAAGTCGGAGATACTCGTATGTTTATATTAAAAAAAAACAAGCAGTTGGATAATCGTTAATGTTTTTTTTCAATATCATTTTCAAACGGTGATCTATAGAGATCTTTTCTGTTTGTAATTTGTAATTCGCCGATGACCTTTGAAATGTTCACCCTAAAGTCAAAAAATAATATATGTCATATTTTCAATAAAGTAAGTAAATCCCGTGCATATGAAAAAAAAACAATATTGACGTTCTTACATAAATGCCTGTTTTTAAAGTTATTTTTCATAAAATTAAAAAAATTGTTAAAGTTGTTAAAGCCCGCTAAAACCCACAAAACATATGGATTGTTAGGTGTGACATCACTAAACCGTCGAATTTGCCGTTAGATAGGTTTTAATTACTGCTTTTAATTGAAAGACGTGCTGTAAAATGTCAGGATCTCGTCGCTATTATTTTTATCAAAGTGTAAAAATGCAACCTAGCCGCATTTTAATTCATTTAACCAACATAACAGGGCCCTTTCGATGAGATGGTTTTTTATTCACTTTTAAATAACGATTTTTAAATATTTATACATTCTGTGTTTAATTATATATAATAAAAATGACATATTCATAATTGGCAGAAATTTTCAGAAATATTCATTTTTAAGTCATAAAAATTTTACTGTGTTCCTAATTATCGGGTAAAGTAGTACAAGCTCATCATAAGAAATTTTGTTTTGATGAATCTGTACTAATAAATAGCCACTGAGTAACCAACGAAAAAGTGTACATCTGTTTTTATTAAATGGCTTTTAAGCGTTCAGTGTCGCTGAACTATGAAGCCGAATAATTGAATTGAATACATAACATGCCTTACTTTTTTTACTTTAGAGATAATGTTTCATAGATTAGCGAATGACGAATTCCAAACAGAAAATGTCTCGGTAGCTAAACGTTCGAAAGCTTTTCATAAGATATTGTGAAAGATATCAGCAATTTTAAAACTGCTTGTCTTTTTTTTATTTTTGTTAAGTTTATATCCCACGCAGAACGTGGAAATAAAAAAAAAAACTGTTTATAACATTTGTTTTCTTATCGATGTGCAAATAAATGGATCTCTAAAGGAGTGTCAGGAGAATAAATGACGCATAAGAGAATGGAATAACCCGGGATACTCTAGAAAGATAAGGCACGATCGAGTGAATTAAATACATTGGTCGGGTCATGTCAAACGTCAGTCTAACATTATAAAATATATTTTGTGAGAGTACTCGTATATGCGAGACTATATGGATATAACCCTTGTATATAGCATCATTAAGCCTAGTTCACACAGAGCGATTTCGATTTACTCAATTAGCAGCTCTTAAATGTTCGCGTGATTATATTAGAACATGTTCAATTCTGATCACGACAAACGCGAGATTTCGGCGGTCGCGTGATCTATTTGCTGCTTTTCGCCATTACGGCGGCGCTGCTTTGGCATGTCTTCGCCACCAGCTATCACGCATCGCTGCTGTCGCATCGTCTGACGTCAACAACAACAGCCAAAATTTGGTTTCTTTTGATAATTGTTTACGTTGTGCTTTTTCTGTTTTCGTATTTTTTTTCTATTCGGCTAATGCCCAAGGGAACCCAATTGCTTTAATAGACTTTAAGGTGATATGGTGCTTTTGAGGTTATTTTCACAGAAAACAGTGCCGCAGTAATAATCCAAATATTATTGTTAATCACATAGTGCATGAGACAGAACAGTGTGGCGTTCAATCCTAATTGGCTACCTCTGCAGTGAAACGGCCGGAAAATTAGTTAGTCAAAGAAAAACAAATTTGTAGAGTACTTCGACGTAGTGAAACCCATTGAACTGTATTAATTTTGAACAATTGTATAATTTTCCCATTTCGCTCCCGACGTTCCGACGGCAATTGTCACCGTCTAATCCCAAAATAATCACGTTGATAGTACCAAAGTCAACAGACGACATCCACCCGGCTTCTCTGTAAATGAAAATAAACACGCCGCCAGCGATACCTGGCGCTACAAATGAAAAGCTCACGGTCGGGTAAAAACATTCCCTGCTTTATCTATTTTCCGGCTGAAGCTTCCGTTTGAATACACGTCTTTATTTTACGTTTGAAACTTTGCAAGGTTTAATGTACATTTCTTTTTGGAAAACAAGCAAATATAACGCAGCGCAATCGAGAACTATGTGGACACACATACATACATTTTGCATTGTTTGTTAGTAAACCATTTCAATATTTGAGCTACTTCAGAAAAGAACAATATTCTCGAAATAGAAAACGTGCAATAGAAGTTCTTGCGTTACCTTTATATGAAAGAATATACAAACACATTATTATCCATTCCTATATAATATCCATCCTTGTTCTTAATACGATTGCTAGATTTTTACACGCCCGAAGAAGCCCGCTGAAAAATAACTAACTAACTAACCATTGCGCCGATCCCTGCACGGGTAGTAAGAAAGGATGGACCGCCAAACAACTCGATCTTGGAATACACTTCTTGCTTCCGAAAAATATTTTAAGATATACGTTTTATTCAAATTATTTTCAGGAACTATACGTAATTCAGCTATTTTAAAACTTGAAAAATTATATTATTAAAATTGTATGCCATTCTCGACTAGATTTGTGTTATTTTTTTTTACTAAGTATACAGCATATTTATATCGTTATATTTTATTTATAAAATTTTGTAGGTGTCATGCATGTATTGTATTACATTGTAGAATCCCAAATGGGCGTCAACAAAATAAAAATAAATAAAGAGGTTAGTTTGTATGTCCCCAACAACTATACTCGTAGGAGATTTCATGCACTATTTTATGCTTCAAAAGCGAGAATTTTTGCTTATCAGAACGCGTCCACAGTATTGTATCGACTATCTTTTGACGCATGTCACGATATAGTTACAAAGCAGTCCTCAACCTTTTCCGATTATGTATCACAAAACTCATTTCTAATGTCGTACCATTTCTACGTGTCTTAACTTTTTTTGCTCTACATAAAACTCATTGTAATATGTTTTTAATCATTGAAAATAATATATTATTAACAACTCTCAAAAATAAACACGAAACCGAAAAGACACAGAAAATAAAAAGAGTAACGGTAGCAGCTGCCATCGTTATATTATATTATATTAACCCCTCTTAGAGTCTTTTTGGGAGATATTTCTGCCGGAAAACAAATAGCCGTAGAGTCTTTTTGGGAGATATTTCTGCCGGAAAACAAATAGCCTTAGAGTCTTTTTGGGAGATATTTATGCCGGAAAACAAATAGCCGTAGAGTCTTTTTGGGAGATATTTCTCCCAGCCCGAAACGGACTCATAAAAGTCATGTTATCTCATTTTGTACTATAGTAATATAAGTGATTTATTAAACTGTGTTAGAAAGAGAAATAACACGATTATTATTGTGATTTAAAAGTTTACCATGCACATATATTAAAAAAATATCATTTATTATTAAAAGACTCCAGGGGCTATTACAATGAGGTTTATAATTTTCAATAAAAAAAATAAAAATAATGAATGGAATATATTTTTTTTTCTAGAAAAAGTCAACAGATCGGATATATATCCGAGACACTATCCAAATATTACGAAAAAATTCGGTTTGAATCTTGTAGTAATGATAAAAGGGTAACAGCCAAATATATATTTAAATTATTTGAAGATGATATTGACAGTTCTCAGAAATCGAAGTATTATATCGGATTAAGGTAGCCGTAGCTTAGTGGATTAGAGCACAAGGTCCCAGATAGACCAAGAGGTCCTGCGTTCGTGTCCCAGCTGATACCGTATTTTTTTGCGTTTTTTCGGATTCATGTTTCATTTTGAGGGTTTTTAAAATTATTTAAAAATGATTCCCCAATAGTAAGTTGAACATATCAAACGATCCTCCGAACTCTGATAAATACTTTTCTTTTGTTTTAGGTTGTCGTCAGGCTTTATTATTTGTCAAATTTTCTTCTACTGAATCTGTTTCTAAAAATTATACAATACTGGCTGTCTTTGCGTCGTATTTTTGCATAATAGATAGTTACTAAAGGTATTGTTGTCAAGATTCTGCAACCCTAAGGATTTCATAACTTATCAAAAATAAAATAATTTTAATAAATTTTTACTGTGGATTATCTCCAGGAAGACAATTAATAATATTTCCTATCCGGCTCGCCAAAAACTTGAATACGTAAGTTTTTTCTTTTTTTTATTCATCTCTATATTTAGCAAAACCGATTTAAATAGCAACTACAGATGATCCGATTTGCGGAATTCAACATGCCTGGACGGATACAGTGTGTTATTAGTTATACGTATAAGTTATAGTTTGAATAAATTAGTTGTAAAGCGTTATTGAGATGATTTTCTCACGAAAACGGCGATATAGATTATTATTATCGCTATTGGGCAAAACCGCCAATCGAATTATTATTTTTCCTTTGGCGGGTCGTTGTAACGGGATCCCTTCCAACTTGCTATACCCCAGCAAGTCGGATCGTCTATAGTCACTTTTAGTCATCCAACAGTCTGAAAAGAACTGCTGGCTGTTGATGGGTAGGTACCTACTGCAAACAAATCGGCAAAATTGAGCACGTTTAAAGACAACTTACGTCCGAAATAGTAACCGGATAATACAGAGCAGTGACAAAACAGAACACATTTTTCTTCAAAATTCTATATTTTAATTGTTCTGTTTTATTATGGAACTGTCTAAAGCTCATGTTGTGTACGTCAGAAGGCTTTTAAAGAATACAAATCCTCGGAAATGTGAGTTGTCGGTTCTAGTACGTATCCCTACGGATTAGAGCAATCTTCCGGTAGCTTCTTCACAAGACCGCCAGTTTCTGTTTGGCAGCGTTATAGGGGAGAACTTTCTACGAACGGACGGCAACGTATTCAAGGCGGCCATTGGAATCCAGACAATGACCTTACGAGTTGGTATGCATGATTACCCAGTTTACCCGCTCTCTCGAGCTTCATTTATTTGTTTCTTTAATGATAATATGGCGCCCTATTTAATTTTTTGAGAAGATGTTTTGATGTTTGTAGATTTACAATAACCCCCTGATTATATTGCGTCAGCCAAATCTGTTATTAAATTAATTCGTTTAGTTAATTTGATATACTTTCAAATAAACTTTTATACTATATTTTAAGGTGATAACGAAATACTGGTAAATAACCAGGTTAGAGACTCACCAGATTGATGGTGACGATCAGCTCATACTGCTGGTGCCGCTGCCCCTTCTTCTTCTTGCCCGGCTGGGTCTTGGCGGTGGCGGCGGCCTGCGCTGCCTTGGGCGGGGCGGTCTTCACCTGCCCCTTCTGCGCCGAGGGCGGCTTGGAGGGCGTGCGCGGGGCCCCCTTGCCAGGCTGGCCCTTCTGCGCGCCCGCTGCCGCCTTGGGGCCGGGAGGGCCACCCTTCTGCGTTACATGGCTGCTGCCGTCCGCGGGCTTGTTGCGAGCCTGCAAACAGAGAGAATTGAGTAAGATACGAAAAAAACACCTTCATGCTGTCAATCATTCCGTATGGACCTTCCACATGACTGGTTTGCCCGATACTGACTAAAGCCCGCCGTGTCAAAAGGTTCAACCATCCAGTAGTGTTTTCCTAGGGTCAAGTCTACCAACTCAAGAAAAGAACGACTAGATGGTCGAACTTTTTGAGGCGGCTGCTTTAATAAGTATCTGGCAAACCCGTTGTGTAGAAGGCCCATAAATCTCTTCGTAGGGACATTACATAATGAGATCAAATACATAATAAGGAGATGAAAAAGGGAAGAGATGGAGAAGGAGACTAGTAGAGGCGGGAAAA
This sequence comes from Halesus radiatus, assembly GCA_022606495.2. Taxonomy (NCBI): domain Eukaryota; kingdom Metazoa; phylum Arthropoda; class Insecta; order Trichoptera; family Limnephilidae; genus Halesus; species Halesus radiatus. The sequence goes on along the minus strand of JAHDVE020003059.1, from coordinate 36,407 downwards.
TTTGGAAAGGAGGTATAACGGAAAATATATCAAATGCAGGTAAAATGCAGGTTAAGCAAGTGCTTATTAATTGGAACGCTAAGGAGCACCCAAATAAGATGCATAAACTCGATTTGCAGCTTGCTAATGCAACCAATACAACAAATAATTTATCTATAAATTCTATACGAATAGTTAGGAAAATGTTTAAGATTTCCAATGAGGGCAATCCTTAAACTGCAATATTTTAAATTCATACAAAAATGTTTGAAAACCAGTGAAGGCATTTTCGAGGAGTTTATCCAAAGTTCTATTACAAATTTTGTATAGAATTTAAAATCTTACGTCAGGAACTTATGTCATTGGAAACCTTATGCATTTTTTCTAACTACCCACGTAGAATTTATAGATAAATGGTTTGTAGTATTTATTAAGCTAGTAGACTACAAAATGGTATATTAGAGTTCTCCCCTTTAACAGGGTACTGTTAAAAACAATCAATATTCTAATTCACTATGAAAGGCGAAAGTTAAAAATACTAAATTACTCCCCAAAACATGATGTTTAATTCGATTAATAATGAATAATGATCCCAGCTTCGTTCTTTTACACAGTTATTATAAGTTAAACCATAACTAATGATACGTAATTCATAGCTGTAGTACCTACAAATTTGAGTTATGATTTTTTCTATTTTTTTCTAGATGACTATAAAAAGTATCTTAAAATGTATATTTCATACAATATCTTAAATAATTTATTGTGGTCTACTAAAAGAGTTCTACAAAGTTTTATGTAACATAGCTACATATTTACCAATGCATTATAAAAAAATCAATTATTCATGCATAACCAAATAAGTATGGTAGAATCTTTAACATGGGTTGTGAAGCTGGCGTTATAACCAGCGGCGGTCTTCTCTAATGAGCGGTTGTGCAGTGAAATTTAAAAGAATAACTACAGCTAACAAGACTCACTTGGAATATAATATTACTGCAGTTTGAACAGGGCGCTACTATTCCGTATTATTTTCCAATACAAATTCCTACACAGCGCGCCACGATTCCATAGTAAAATATTGGCTAAGAGGAACACAGTGCGATCCGAATTCCGGAACCCACATTTGGAGATAAACCTATGGTATATTTCATAAAACATAATTTCGGTTTTGAACGGTACCGGAACGTGCGTCGAGGTCAATATGCGCCAATTCGTTGTCAAATATGGTTTTTTTTTTTCTTTTCTCAGTTTTTCCTATTTAATCATTTATTTATTATTTTGTACTCGTATACACCCTATATAGGCTTTTTACATATTTAATTATAAAAATTCAAATTAAGATAGTGACACAGTTGCAAAACACATCTGCAGTAGGTACATAGAAAAAACAGATAGCCTTCACCAAATACAACAACAAAATATTTAATTTGTCCCACGAACAAATTCAGGAATAACATCGTGTAAGTACCATTCCAAATAATTAGCAACAGAGGCGAATATACAAAACGCACCTCAAATTCACTTATACTTACACTCTAGACTAATACTTATTAATAATTGTTGATAATGTATGCAATAATCGTCATTTTGTATTAGTATTCCGTGCAGTTGAACATATTCACTATGTCTGAAAAAATATTACCTTCTGCGTGAAGTCTAGGTACAAGTGAATTTTTAAATGACTCAGCCTGAAATTATTGTTACTATTGAAACATTTCACAAGTACAAAAAAAAACGAAGAAACTTAATTTTCACCACACAAGAGCGCACCAAAATGACATTATGAATATTCCTAAATTTTAAACTGATTTTGGTCAAAGGTATTATAAATATCTCTCCACTAAGCTATATAGTTCACTTTCACAGACCTGGCTTAAAGAAATCCAAGAAGAGTTATCCAGCATCTTGAAAAAAACTTCATAGGAGCTTAAAATTAATCAGTTTTTAAATAATACCAAGTCCACATCAACACAGTAACAGCTATTGAGGAGGATTAAGAAAAACATAACAAATTGTCTTGTTAGCTTTGTAAAATTTTATTTCTTAAATGTAAAGAAAAAAAATGGATCGAGTAATTCTAGTTAGAATATTAAATTTAATTGATTAAATTAAATTATGTGAATACTTTTAATATTCTATTTTTAATTATTAATTATTTTTGTTGAGATTTAAAAACATCATTGTAATATTTAATCATTGAAGAAAATAATATTAACAAACCTAAATGAAACATGAAAACGGAAAAAAAACGAGAGAAAATAAAAAGATTTCAGTCTCATCTGGGACTCGAACCCAGGACCTCTGCCTATCCGAGGCAACTGTTTAACCAACTCAGTTAATGAGACCAGTTCAATTTATGTCATCTTCATCGATATCATATCTCAAATTCAAGATTTGTCAATATTATTCTCCATATTTATACAAAAAGTCTTGATAAAAGTTTTTGAACTATGAGAAACAAACATAATAGGCAAATATAAACTTATTTGTATGTATAATTTTTAATATCTAATTCCCAAGTTTCCAAACAACCTGTTGAAATAAAGTGACTCAACAATATATAATGTTCTATGAAAGGAGATGATCTTTCTTTTTTAAATTGCTCAAATTCCAATGATTTAGACCATGAACCGCCACTGGTTTTAATCTATTCCTTATAATCCTCAGAACTAATGAGTTAGAATACCTGTCTTCAAAGAAACTGTGTACATATTTCAAATTATCTTCATGGCTCTATCTACTTTGCCATCATTGTTCACGTACAAGCTTCATGCAATGTGTTCCAGTGGACATTAATATCTCATAAAAGCGTCGGAATGAAAAGATATTAGGTTTTGAATTGTGGAAAGGTAGGCGCACCTAAAGGGTTACCTATTGACGTAGAAGTCGTTAAATGGCCGAACATTATAGAATTTATTTTAACCAGGTATTAGATATAATATAAAATACGGTGCGTAGCAGTGGCGTGTATTGCTCTATGACCAAAGGTAGACGGTTTGTAGTTTTTCAAATTAGGATTTGAATTGTGCATCATATATTTGAAAACGATAATTTTTTAATTACATCTACACAGGAGGCCCCGAGGAAAATAATTTCCCGCAGGCCATATGTCGTCTTGGAGGATGCTGTGTGGAGGGTCTTTTTGAGAAAAAGAAGGAGTTTTTTTTATTTTTTATTTGAATATCGTACAAGAGTTCCAACTGCTCCCAATCGTTTCTAACCAGTGAGACTATGGCATCCCCAATTGGGGAATGTTGTGAGGCTGAAGGTTGTAAAAGGGATAGGAGATAGGAAAGAGGAAGGTGGAGACGTACGTAGCTATTCAAGTCTTGTCACCAAATATGACTAAAGCCATTTGAAGCAAGATTTCAAATCCGAATGGTGGTCTTGAACTAGACCAATACTGGGAGTATCTTCATCTGTGAAACGTGCGCAAATGTACTATAATATATTATTCTTAAATAATTAATTGCGATATAATACAAATAAATTAAATAAAATTTACTTGTGCACGCCAGGATTTGAACCCGCAATCCCCGGATTCGTAGTCGAGAGCCTTACACCTCGACAATGGAAGCCGTCCAGGGAAGATTGGTTTTGAAAAGATCCATGTTTCAGGAGGGAGGAAACACAGATGCCTGCAAATCGTCCCACAGCCGTCTGTTGAACTCGAGAACGACTCGTAGAAATGACCCGTTCTCATGTGACAACTGTCAAGCGTGGGCGCGCGTTTGGCGTGTTTTCGACTATGCGCCGGTGCCGAAGGGATTAATGAAGCCACTTCCTCAGACCATCTTCCATTGGGAATTATTTTTATTATTATCGTCTTCCGCTTATTATTGTGGTTAACTGAATAAATGTGGGTACAATAATCTGTCTACGGGACGTTCTTCTTGGGGTAGGAACAGCTTTTCAGCCTTTATGAACTGCGAGCCACTGGTACGTGAGTACTGTCTTATTATTAATATATATTTTAAATTCTATTGAAACCTCAACACTACGAGTATACCTAAAATGAATGCTGACAATAGGAACAGTCGTGTCTATGTGCATTTTTGCCAAAGTTTGTACATTGCGTTTTTGCCATGTCCCACATGTATTTTATAGAATATTGAAAAGTTGTATATTTTTAACGGATAAATTTATTAATTTGCTTTATTTAATCAGTTAAATACAACAGTCGATCCTAATAAATTATTTAGATCGAAAAGTTATGTGTTTCTACCATGTCCCATTTCTTCATTCAATTAAACGAAGTCTGATTTTGTAAATATTTTTTTAATGTAAATTTGTTGTATTTTAAATTGGTTCGGTTATATATTTTTGAAAAATAAATAGATTAAAGCATTTAATCAGCTTAGTTTCATGGTAAAACAATGGAATATTATTAAGCCCGAGTTCATGATATAAATATTGCTAAAATGTTGCTCCCGTTAATTCACTAATAAAATGATAAATCTGTTTCGCATATTAAAAAAAAACTTTTAATTCCTGATAAAAAATAATATTTGTAAAATTTTAAATATGTGTGGGCATTTATATCAAAGATTCTGGATGACAAATTTTGGTAATATTATTTTTGCACTGAAATTAAGAGTGGAACAACTAATGTACGAGTATAAAGCCCGCAGTTTCTTCATTCTATTAGTGAGTTAGTGAGAGCAATATTTCAACAAAATGTTGATTAATGCAATATTTATAAGATTTTTATTACGAATTTGGGAATGATATTTTTCCATTCCTTTACTATGAATAATTTAAAAACATGTCCAAAATTTTTCAAAAATGCCCCTATAAAACATACGTTCGACATGTTGAGTGACTTATGTAGAGGTTCTTCATAGTTTCGCCAAAAATTGCCAAATAGTTCTATATATAATAGACTGAAAAATTTTCAAAAAATTCATATCATTATTTGTAAAATAAGTAAGATAACTCAAATAATAAACATGGGGGAAAACGATGGAAATGTTGCAGTGAAAGCACAGCTTGTAAAAATGACTTGTAACTAATCCAGGTGGCAGTATGCAGGGTGAAAAATACCCCGCTGGTAACTAACCTCGAATAAAATAATGTAAAACATTCAGTGCACGACAAAAAATATCGTAGGATCGGTTCATAACCAAAAACTTAAGCATAAAGTATGTTCATAGAAAGCAAATACTTTGTAGTTTGACAAAAAAACAAAAATTTTAACCACTAACATATTTTAAATTCATCACCGAGCGGTTTCGCTTTTCCGAAACTTCGTCAAAGTAAAATAAAAAAAAAATGAATAGACTGCGCATATATATAAGTGAGACACACAAAATATAATAAGAGGGAGACAAAAAATAAATCTAAACAATGTAAGAGTGAGGCAGAAATATACTTATGTCATGAATGGAACAACTTACAAAAAAAGAAAGAGACAGCTTCAAAGGAGGGAGAGATTAAGAAGAAAAGAAAGCATAAAATATTGCAACACCTATGGTTTTATGTTGGTCAATTTCTCGAATCGTATATTGTGGGTTGCAGTCTGCACGAAGATTACTGCCTAGTGGTAGCCAGACTCTAATAGGAAGGTGCATCGGAAAAAAATGACTAATATATTCAAGTTTGATTGCATTATAGCTTTTTTAAACATGTTAGTTTTTGACCTTGTAGTATCCACCATTATTTTTAAATGTCGGAAAGTGTTAGCGAATCATTTTTCTTTGTTATTTTATTTGGAAAACCAACAGTTAACAATAATTATTGTGTATTTTAAATATATTTAAAAAATGAACTAATGATAGGTTTTCACTTAAGCACTTTTGAATTTATGTTCGCTGGCTTCTATCTGTAGAACGGGTTCCCATAAATCTTTCATGAAAAATAGAAAACAATATGATCCATCACAGCCGTGGGCGGAATTACGTGCGTTCCATTCATAGATCTTCGCATTACGCGCCGATCATAGTCTTCGGGAGAAAGAGTTTCATTTCCAAGGGAAGTATCGATTTTATTGCTTTCAAGCAATATTACCGTTATAACAAGTGATGTGTACGCTGTATGTCTTGGCACGTACCAGATGTGCTTATGTCTAAACCACAAGCAATGAAATAAGATATCAAATGAAATGCTTCTACTTTGTGCATAGTGAATTTCATACTTTTGACCGCCAGATGGCGATAGTCGAATATATATATATATATATTTATTTTTTTTCATTTGGATACGACCATAGAATCTTATTGAAATACCTGAAATGTAAAGTATTGAAATAATGAAATATTTAACTTCAGTAAAATTAAAAGTAAACAACAGTAAATAGTTCAGAACTAAATGTTTGTCTTTCCCAGTTTTGTTTAGGGTTTTTTATCCAGTTAAGATCTTTTCCCTAAAAGTCATGAAATGTAATTAATAAATTCAGTCAATTTAAATAAAACCATCAGATGGTAATAGTAATAAGGCCAAAGCGGCCGGAGTACTAGTTAGCCAGAACACATGAGGGGTATTTGTATAAGCCCCAGCTAGTTAGAGGATTACGAAAGAATCCGTAAAATCAAAAATCAAAAAAAAGACCATAGAATCTAAAATATAATAAGCCAGTGATATAGTTACTCCAAAAGGAGAATTTTGTGAAGCTGAAGGAGGCGGGTAGGGGAAAGATAAAGGCAAAAGCTTTCTCTTGCCTATCCTCTTTCCATCCTCACGTAGGAAATTTTTCGTGAGGTGTCGCACAAAAAGATTACTTACGTTTCTGATTTTTTAAATTTGTATTTCATTAACTCCACACAGGTAGTGCTGAGAAAAATAATTCCCTTCACGGCGTCTGTCATCTTTAAGGATGCTGTGTGGAGGGTCCTTTTAGGTAAAGAAAGGGGGAAAGTTCTGGAAAGGAAAAAGGTATAAGGGATGATTAGGAATCTGGAGGTCAGTGTGTCCAAGAGTGGCATAGGTATTATTTCATTCCTCCAAGAAGCATTTGTCGCCAAGACCATAACAAACCTCACCTCCGTGAACACGTGCAGCCCCGCTAATTCACCAAACGTACCGAATCACTTGGGGTGAAATGCTTACTGCTTATGAGGTGTAACTATATTAAATTTAGGTTAATTTTGATTACGCCAATGTAAGATCATGGGAATAAATCTGATGTCACAAATCTCTATATATAAAAATGAATGTTTGTATGTGTGTCCTCGATTTTCTTGAACTGGTTTCGCTGAAAATAGCACAATTTGTTCTTATTAGTGCCGGAAAGGTTTAGAGAATAGTTTGAATGAAATACAATATGCAAAACTGTTGCTATAACGTTGTAAAAATAATATGAAAAGAATTGAACCCGCTATGTTGTATTGAGGTTAGTCCAATAGTTAGATATACCACTCTAGTTAGCCACTAATTGCATATTCAGAAAAGGGAGGTTTGTTTGGGTAGACCATTTTCAAATTAATCTTTCCTTATTTCGTTGTTTAGATATAGCAATTGTGGTCAAAATACATTAATTTTGCTGTCGAATCAATTATGGCACCCAAACGACGAACCAGAATTCACAACTTGATAACTTTATTACAAAAATCCCGAGCAAGGCCGGGTACACACCAGCTAATTATCTATAAAATTTAACTTATCAGTAATTTAATCAAAAAATTCCCTGGCCGAGTGGTTTAGATCCACGACATCGGATCCAGGGCGGGTCTTAAACGCGGCGTGCGCAAATAAAATTTATTTTACTTATGTTTTTTTTCAAGTAACGCATACCTACTTCAGATATGTGCAGGAGTCACATAGTGGATGATATAATCCGACATCTTAAATTTGAAAAAAATTGAGCGTGATGCAGATGGCTCATAGGAAAACCAAAGTAAGTTTAAAAAAACAGATTGGTCCAAGTGTATACGAATATGTCTTACTTTAACCGAACAGTGTTCAGAAATTAGTGGTACTTTACGAAAGGAGAATCATATTAATCGTTTTTGTGTTTGTCTCGTGGAACTCCTTTTAATTTATTTTTTTTTAAAATTTAATCTTAAATCAAGTTTAACAATGTTATTATTAAGTTCTGCAAGTATTTTAGTTTTTATTCTTGTGTAACTGTTTCGACGTGCAAGGCCATTTTCAAACTGTGGTTCAAACACATTGCGACGACTTACTTAAATGTTTTTATTTACTCCCACCCAATTTTAATTTGGACGGTGTATAAAATGATTTATTATCGGTAAAGCAGACTAGAAAATAATAAAAAAATCTCTCTTCCGCAAGGTACTTACATTTATAATGTGTTTTCCCCGCATTTCAATGACATTGTTTTCTTAATTGATTTGTAATGATGTGAATGCTATTGACTTATTTTAATGTGTTATATCGTTTGGGTCATGTAAACATACCGTGTAGTGGGGAATAAATAATTTTCTTGGATAAGTCCAGATCATGTTCTAAAATTATTATTTATTTTTTTTTAACACTTTGCAAGGAAGATAATTACATGTGAGAGCGATTTTTTTTTCTGAAATAAACATGTGTTAGATGTTAGAAAAATAAAAAATAAATAAAATCAAATTCGCAGACCAAAATTATGAACTAGGCAGATGATTTGTCTTTAAAACGAACTATCAAACTCGAATAGTGAAAACATTTGTAGGCGATGAACATATTTCAAAGACAGTAGCGTGTTGTTGCCACAGTAATGACATTTTGTAGTTCCAAAATAATATAATTCTTTATACTCTTAGTTCCTATCGCCCAGGTGAAAGATTCCCATTCAGAAACAAAATGTTAATCGAAATGGCTTTAGCTGTATTTAGTAACTAGAACTGAATAGCCTGGATATGTCTCCTTATATTCCTCTTTGTTATCTTCTTCCCCATTCACCACCCCCAGACTCACAATATACCTCAATTGGTAATGCCATAGTCCATTGGGAGAATTTGGAACTGTTGTGCAGTATTCACATAAAAATAAAAATAAATCCTTCATTTTCTCAAAAAGACTCTCCACACAGCATCCTCAAATGTGACATAGGGCCTCAGGGAAATTATTTTCCTCAGGGCCTCCTGCGTAGAGTTAATTAAAAAACGGTCATTTCAAATACTGCAATAGCTGCGTTTGTATTTACCAACCTTCTTCTTGCCTCACCTTCTTCCCCTCCCCTTTCCTTCAGCTTCGCAACATACCCAATGAATCCTTTTCAAAAAGCAAACTATCCAAATTATTCACGTTGATGATAACTAAGTCAATACAATTCAGTATATAATCTAACTATAGTAAAATTACGTATCCATACGAGTATAATAAATTATTCCCCTTGTAAAAAACTAACCGAGTTACCTTCAAAGTCAAATAAATAAATTCAACATCATTAATCGAAAGAACATTGTAAAAAATTGCGACGAAAAAAATATCATTGGTGAAACTTCAATCACCCGAGGCATTTGATCGGCCACAAATAAATTTGTGTTTATCAAACAAAATTTTGTTTGCAGACATCTAGAGAAAGGTTATAAAAAGCGATGTGTTTCGCCAGGCCATTGTTTATATAAATTACTTTTTATGATCCGACGGCTGTTTCAGTGAGAAAAAAAAGAGTTTTTTTGCTTGTAGGATTTTTAATACGAAAACGGTTTTTTTTTCTTAATTTTTTTGAAACAATTTATTGAAGTTTGTAAACCTCATTGTAATATATTTTTTTAATCATCGAAGATAATATTAATATATCTCAAATGAAATGTGAAACAGAAAAGACGCAGAAAATAAAATAAAAGGTAACGGTCGCATCTGAGTCTCGAACCCAGGACCTCTCGGTCTAACCGGAACCAATGCTTTTATCCACTAAGCTAATAAAATCACCCTTCAATTTAAGAGCTGCTAATATCATCTTCAATTAATTCCCACAGATATTTTGGCTGATATCTTTTTGTATTGACTACAAGATTCTACTGGAATTTATTTCCATTCTAGATAATGTCTCCGATATACCTATCCGATTTTATTTATGTGGGACATCTATTGAATTTTTCTACAAGCTTAGAATTAAAACTTTTTTTAAAAATAATTTTTAAATATTTTGTTTGCAGAGTTGTATCCACTGTGTACATTTGTTACTTAATTTTATCACTGTGCTACCGGTTTCGACAGATCTGTGTCATTCTCTACCGTTCTTAATCTAGTGAATATAATCATTAAGATTCCCAGATGCGACAGTTACCTTTTTGTTTTGTGTATTTTCTGTTTCATAATGCATTTGAGATTTGTTAATATTATCGTCGATGATTAAGAAAAATAATATTACATTGAAGATTATAAGCTTCAATAAGTTAATCCAATAAAAAAATAATATGAATCCCAACTTAGCTAATGAGAGCAGTTCAATTTAATTTAATTTAATTTTTAAAATGGAGGATAATATTAAGTCTTGAACATGAAATATGATATCGGTGTAGATGGCGTAAATTGAACTGGTTTCATTAGCTAAGTTGGTTTAGCGGTTACCCCGGATAGATAGAAGTCCTGGGTTCGAGTCCCAGATGCGACTGAAATCTTTTTATTTTCTGTTGTTTTTTCGGTTTCGTGGTTCATTTGGGATGTGTTAATATTATCTTCTTCAATGATTAAAAATATGTAATACAACTTGTACATTGAGAATCGGTGTTTGCTGCTGACATACGAGTATGTGAATTTTTAAGCCGTAATATTTTTCCCTTGTTTAAAAATTTTGTCGATAATTTTTCCAGAACGTGCACTGGTTCATAAATTAATGGTATCACAAATTAAATAATTACAATTGACTTGCCAAATATGCAGGGGTAAAAAAGAAAGGGTGAGATGGGGTCCAAAGACTTACCCCTGATACTTATTTCTCCACAAGCCTTTTTTTTGGATTTCGATGCAAAGAGCACATAAAAAAATAATAAGGGTTCAAAAAAAAAAAAACACAGACGATATTCATCTGCAGCGGGTTCACAATCCGAAAGATCTTGGCGGTTACAAACACAATACAAATATTGCGGCGGGTTAGGAGTTCGAATTAATGCGTAGTGAACGAAATCACAGCGGACATGCAGGTAAAAGTCGATGGACTAGGTATGGATTACAATTGGTAGATTTATACGGATGCATATTATTGTGCAAATCAACTTTAAGACTATCCAAGTTGAACCGTTACCAGCGAGACACTTATATTCGTACTACCTATTATAACGTTAATGTTAATTAAAAATAAATTAACGCAGAAAGTTTTTATTTTGTATTGAAACTGCACAGAGTCATTAATCAAGACAATGTTTGTATTGACCTATAAATATTCGGCAGAAAAATCTGTAAAAATCGTTAATTTTGCTGCACTGTGGTACAGAAAAAAATCACCATTGTTTTATAGTACAGAAAAGATTAAAAAAAAAAAAAAACGGTTTCTTTGAAGGGATAAATTAAACCACATTAATGTGTAATATCGTGCCAACAGAATTGAAAAATAACACCTTCGCCTACCGTAGGGATTAGGCAGAAGGCAAACATTTGAGTTTTTTTTTTTTTTTTATATGAATACCTCACAAGAGTCCCAACTGCTCCCAACCGTCTGGAGCCAGTGAGACTATGGCATTCCCAATTGGGGAATGTTGTGAGGCTGAAGGTATTGGGGAGGGGAAGGAGAAGGGAAGAGGAAGGTTGGGAATACCTGGCTATTCAGATCTGGTCACCAAACACAGCTAAAAGCCATTTCAAGCAACGTTTCAATTTTGAATGGTGGTCTTTCACCAGGGCGATACTGAGAGTATCTTCCACTCTGGAACGTGCGCAAATATACTCTATATTATTTTTAAATGAATTAATTGTGAAACAACACAAATTAATTAAATAAAAATTACTTGCGCACGCCGGGATTTGAACCCGCGACCTTCGGATTCGTAGTCGAGAGCCTTACCCCTCGACCATGGAGGCCGTCAATTAATTAATTAAATTGAAACAACATTATTCACGAGTATAATACATTTTATTTCCACCTACAATATTGTTATGATGGTGTTTACTAAATTGAAAATTAAATTGAAAATTGACAATTAGATAAAAACATTCTATCGGGAATCTTTGAATAAATATGTACTTAATATATTTTTAACCTTACACGACACATCCAAGAATTTTTTTTTGGACAAAACTTTCTATAAAATTTAGAATTAAAAAAAAAAAAAACAAAAACAAAGCCGATATCAGTTGTTTTTTTAATTTTAAATTCAAATTAACAAAGAAGGCAATTACTTTTTTTTTTAAATTTAATTTTACAACAGAAAAAAAAATACAACTCAAAAAGTCCCGATAAACTACTTTTTTGTAGTTTGTCTAACAGGAGCTTGTTATCAAAAACATAAAATTTACAGACAAGGTTACAAAATATGTAAAATAAAAACGTATAAAAAAAAACGATACATAAAATAAAAGAAACATACAAGCCATATGTAACAAGCTTAAAACATGAATATTTATAAAGAATATTACTCTAAAATATTTCTGCAAAAATATATTAAAAAAAATTAAATAAAATAAAAACATAAACGAAAGCAATAAATCTTAAATAAAATAATATTTCCTTATTTCTAATACAAATAGCTTCTTTCAGCTAGCCAAGTTTTTAATGTGTTTATTAATGGTTTAGTTTTATTACATTTTTTTTATTTCATTGGGTAACATATTTATACAACTAGGAATCATGTTTTCTAAAGTTCTTTGTACAGTGCTTGATATTTAAAAATTTATAATAATTTTAACAAAAATGTTGCGTGAACAAAAGTAATATTTTCGTGTTTGTAATGATTAATATTTCACTAAATAGGGGTTAGTACTTTTTAAGTGTCATCAAAATGTATTAAAAAGGAAACAATGTGATATATGAAAACATTTTTTAAAAATATATAGGATTTTGTAATGTTTTTATATACTCGTACATATAAATTAATGATTAATATTTATTTATAGTGACACAATTATAACCATCAAATTTACACAATAATTTAACCCATAAATATTTTTACTCGTGTAGTTTTTTAATGCTCAAGTTTCGATCAAGAAAGAATGGTTCATTTGAAGTTCTGACAAAATTAATTTAAAATTAATTAAATATACATTAATTCTGTTGAATATTATGTAAAAACAAATCATTTTAAGGAGATTCTTTCTTATGTAGTGGTGTAATGCATCGTTGGACTTCTGCGGGGTAAAAGGAGAAAGAGGCGGGTATTCCAAACTATGTCGAACCAATTTGAACTCAGCGTGCACAAATACATTGAAACATTCTCTCTAAAATGATTTTCCTGTACCGTATATGTTGGTAGTAAAATGGCCTAAGTCTGTGCTGTTTTATTACTTACGTCATAATAAATTATTGCTATCGTATCTTCCCCCAGAGTTGCACAAAATAATGCGAACTGTTTATATTATTTACTGCTGCAAAATAAAAACTAAAATGCAGCTGTGATCATCGCAGAACACCGGCGGCAATACAGAGTGACAGTACTGTGACATGAAAATATAATTAGTTTGGGCTAAAACGTATTTTGTCTGTTTGTAGGTAGGGGAGACCTTAAATAAGTTGTCAAATATTTAATATTTCAGGTGAAAGTTTTTATCTTTATAAAACAATATTGTGATTATTTATTTTCTTTAAAATAATTTATATTTTTATGCATTGAATGAAGCTATCCAAAATAATCGTTTGGAAAATAGATGATTAAATCTTTATAAAATACATAAAATTGAAAAACGATAAAGATTAATTTAAAAGTAAACATTATGTATTCTATTTGGAAAAAGTTTGCAAAACACCCATATTTTTTTAAAATTTGAAGTTAGATATGCGGAAAGATTAATTACATTCAATTTACTCTATTTACAGTACACTAATATTAGGTAATAATTTTTTTTTAATCGACATTTCTATTTATTTTTCATGGTAGATATATCATGGATCGCATCAACATAAGAGCAAAATTACCGTCGATCTAAAAATTATAATAATTCTTTAAATTTTATACAAGTGAAAACATTGAAGTTGTGAAAATAAACTAAAGTTTTTTTTTTAGTTCTGTGAAGCGTCCCATAGATTTGTGATATTTAAAAAATGACTAATCTTAATTAAAATATGAAACAGAAAAAGATATAGAAAATAAAAAATTATCGGTCGCAGGTGAGAATCGAACCACGGACCTTTGTCTCACTTCTCTGTCTTGTTTGAATTATCAATATTGTTCTCAAATAATTCCCATGTTTTTGACCTGCTTTCTCTTTTTGTATTCCTTATTTTATTTATGGTTCTATTCGAATTTATTTGTAATCTAGGTAGCGTCTCGAATATACGCGATTTTTATTCATATGGACCATCTTTTGACATTTACATAAATCTCGAATGAATATTTAATTTGTTGGAATAACTTATTGAAGCTTATAAACCTCATTGTATTTTTTTGTTTTTATCATTGAAGATCATAAAGAAAGAGGGACGGAAAATAAAATGCCACCGACATTATTTTATTTTCTGTGTTATACTTCATTTTAAATTTGTTAATATTATCTTCAATGATTAAAAAATATTACAATGAGGTTTGTGAGCTTCAATGAGTTATTCCAATAAATTGAGTCTTAAAATAAGCTTTGCGAAAACGTCCCCCTGTCTCCCCAACCTAGATACTCGTATATCGTATCTACGTGATTGTCGATGGACAGCTATTTATAGGTTCTGTCGTTTTGAGGGGTTATTTTAATATTCTGTAAACTGCACAATAAAGAACTCCAGTAAAAAATATAATGACTTTAAAAACATATATCATATAGAACAACAAACTGTATATAATTGTACGTAGCATTAATAAATCGTTATTTAAAAGTAAATAAAAAATCAGCTCATAAAAACACCGTGTTATGTTGGTACCATTGCATTTGGAACACCTGACGTCACGTGAGCATTCTGTTTTGGGATTAGTATGAAAAATTTAATTTTTCGATGTTCTTTTGCGTTTAAAACATGTATACTTTTAGTTTTGGCAAAATTTTAACATAATTCGGGTGACTTTAAGTCACCCAGACTTTAAGCTCTATAATTTTTGTTTAAAATAAATAACTATTATTCATGAAAGACATAGAAGAGAGTATTCATGATCAAACTAATTATCAATACGGAAATTATTATAATGGTAATGGTCAATACTACTATTATTCTTCGAGTTTCTAAAAGGTTAACTCATTGTATTACTTATGTTTAGTTAGAATAGAATATAAAAATATGAACGGCAAATCTCATCCGTGTTTTGACATTTGACATTCTAACCTCAAAACTGATCAAAACCGACCAGCTCTAGATTTGGAGCGTTTTGGCGGCTTTTGAAAAATTGAAACTTTGAATATTATTTTCTCCATGAAAACTACCTTTAGAAAAAAAAAACGAAACATGCTGGTATTTAAGTTTGAACGTCACTATTGATAAAAAAATTGGACTGGAGTTTCTTATTATGAAGTTTACGACATATTTTACAGTCGTGTTGACACTTCATTCTTATTAAACGTCCCAACACAGTTAATATAATGCATTCGGGTATCAGTTGATGGGTTGTGTTGGTTGGGTTTAGTACGTTTTGACTATTAAAGTGAAAAGTCCAGTGGTTGCGGTACGTTCGTGTATTTCGAAGCGACTATAAAGCAGAAATTATCAGTGTTTCTGTTTAAATTACTATAATGGTGGGCTCGGGGTGTTAAACCTAGAGGAATATTAAACTGGCTGGTTAATATATATATTTTTTAACACATGTATCAGTGGTGGTTTTCTTGATTGAGCGGTTGTGCAATGATCTCCGAAAGATATATCAATGGTGGTTTTTTTGATTGAGCGGTTGTACAATGAGCTCCCGAAGATTTATCAGTGGTGGTTTTCTTGATTGAGCCGTTGTGCAATGAACTCCCAAAGATATATAAGTGGTGGTTTTCTTGATTGAGCGGTTGTACAATGAACTCCCAAAGATATATCAGTGGTGGTTTTCTTGATTGAGCGGTTGTGCAATGATCTCCGAAAGATATATCAATGGTGGTTTTTTTGATTGAGCGGTTGTACAATGAGCTCCCGAAGATTTATCAGTGGTGGTTTTCTTGATTGAGCCGTTGTGCAATGAACTCCCAAAGATATATAAGTGGTGGTTTTCTTGATTGAGCGGTTGTACAATGAACTCCCAAAGATATATCAGTGGTGGTTTTCTTGATTGAGCGGTTGTGCAATGATCTCCGAAAGATATATCAATGGTGGTTTTTTTGATTGAGCGGTTGTACAATGAGCTCCCGAAGATTTATCAGTTGTGGTTTTCTTGATTGAGCCGTTGTGCAATGAACTCCCAAAGATATATAAGTGGTGGTTTTCTTGATTGAGCGGTTGTGCAATGAACTCCCAAAGATGTTTCAGTGGTGGTTTTCTTGATTGAGCGGTTGTGCAATGAACTCCCAAAGATATTTCAGTGGTGGTTTTCATGATTGAGCGGTTGTTCAATGAACTGCCAAATATATATCAGGGGTGGTTTTCTTGATTAAGCGGTTCTGCAATGAACTCCAAAAGAAAAATTACAGCCACTTGAATTACAATTTATTTGTAATTGAGTTTAAAAATATGCTTAGTATTCATCATATAAATATACATTGATATCTACGTGTTTTGAAAGCGATGATTTCATCGTGAATACCAAGTATATTTTAAAATTTATTTATTAATAATGACGCCACATCGCCAATCGTTTGAAGAAATTACACAAAGTATTTATTTATTTATTCGTTGTTAGTTTTGTTAATAAATAAAATAAGTTAATGACTGTTTCGTAATTTAAAAAAAAAGTTTTCCCGGGTTTACTATCGCGAGCCAATCGAAAAGAAACAATGCCTACTCGTTTTCCAAGTTCACATTAGTTGATGCTGGAGGAATAGCTACTCAGTCCAAGCGTGAATTCCACACAACACTCTGCCTCTCGTCTCACGTCACGTAGCCCATCTTCACATCATAGCCATGGTACGTAATACAGCTTTTTAACTTAGCGACATAAAAAACTATCTAGAATTCTTTTTGTTTATATCTTCAATCTCCTAAAATGATCTTTATTACGCACCTGTATTATTGCACCCATAAAATACCACGAAACATTCTCCTGAAAAATTCAAAACTTACAGAAACATCATGATCTCCACTATGACATGTAATCTCTGTCTGCATAGCAGTGAATATATATAGATCAGTGAGTTCTGGCGTACTGAAATTTGTACAGTTTTAATTAAAAACTCAATAAAAAAAATGTCTTGAACGCAGCAATTCCTCTTAACATAGTGTAATTTTAATATAATGTAATTTAATATTTTGTAAATGAAATCCTCAGCATGGTAAATCCCAGTGAGGATATCATTATTTGTTATTTTGTCATAAAAAAAAGAAGATAATAAAATATTATTATTAGTATTATTATTAAATCCCTTGCGCAGTGAGCTCTTGCGTCACGAAATCAGCACAAATTCCCTATCTGGAGTATTCTAGATGAACGGAAAAAAACCTTCTCTTAACGTTGTTTCCATTATGAAAATTGAAAAATTATTTTTCAATTTTCTAATTTCATATTTTCTTTATGTAATATAATCCATTAAGATATATTATTATATCTCTTAAGCCAATTAATTTATCTTGCCAACAGGTGCTTACCTCGTATTAATTACACACATATATATATATATATTAATACGAGTATATTATAGTGACTTGCATTATTCTATGGCCAAAGGTAGCCTGCGTGCAGTTGTCCATTTTTCCAAAAAATTGTTTATTTTTATTTATTCAATTAAATATATATTTAAACATTTTTTGTTATTGGTGCTGACGTATTATTGGTGTTCTCAATAGGTGTGAAACGTCTGTGTCACATGACAATTGACAAGAGTTGACGGCCTCCATAGTCGAGGGGTAAGGCTCTCGACTACGAATCCGAAGGTCGCGGGTTCAAATCCCGGCGTGCGCAAGTAATTTTTATTTAATTAATTTGTGTTGTTTCACAATTAATTCATTTAAAAATAATATATAGTATATTTGCGCACGTTCCAGAGTGGAAGATACTCTCAGTATCGCTCTGGTGAAATACCACCATTTAGAATTGAAACGTTGCTTGAAATAGCTTTTAGCCGTGTTTGGTGACCAGATCTGAATAGCCAGGTATTTCCCCTTTTCCCCCACCTTCTTCTCCCCCTTCCCCCTCTCCGCCCCAATACCTTCAGCCTAACAACGTTTCCCAATTGGGAATGCCATAGTCTCACTGCTTCCAGACCTTTGGGAGCAGTTTGGGACTCTTGTGTGGTAATCATATAAAAAAAAAGCGGGTGCTCAGCTATCAATTGTGCATTGAATATTTGAAAATGGAAACATTATTATCATCTTCCGTCGATTTTTGTGGCCATGTGAAAAAAATAGCATTTAAATTCCTTGCCAAATTCATGGAAAAAAAACATATTTTTAGAAACAATCTTTTATTTTCTTTTTATGGTTCCTTTTTTCTTATGGTAGGCACAGCTTTTCAGCCATTATGGAGTGCACGCCATTGATATATTATAATTTCCATCGTAATATCAATACATTGAGTCAATATCTACTCATCGTATTGGTTGCTAGATATTTATCTTTTACCTTGTGTAAAGTCGGGTAATAAAACGGGAATATACATTTAAGTCGAGGTTCAAATTTTTTGAATAACGGTCTATCGATCTTTCCATGAAAAATAATCTAAAGAATTACTTGACATATTTTTTAATGAGATAAAACAATCGTTTTGTCTATTACCACGAAATTTCTCTAATTTGTATTAAGACCGATCGGTTTCGCTTAACAAAAGCATCATAAGGGCACAAAATAAAATAATAAAAAAATAAGTACTTTGTTTGTATATACAAAAATGAGACGAAACATAACATAGAACAAAGAGGTGAGATAACCTGAAAGGGAAGTCTAACATAATAACAGAGAGAAATAGGCAGCATAATGGTTTACCAAGGAACACCTGAACAGGCGATTAAGGGATAATGGGAAATTTTATGAGTTTATGGGAAATGTACCTAATATTGGGCTATTGGACATATTTGATTGATTATTAAGAATTTTACTTTTGATTTTAATTGCTTTCTTTATTTCGAGAGATTCTAAATTATTTAATCTACTGCCATGCTATTTTCATGTAGAATATTAGCACCTGTGCTTTGATTGAAGGTATGATCTTTATCAATAAGGTGAATGGCGAATTCGTAAAAGCCATTATTATTTAAGCATCGAAGATGCTCTTCAATTCTTATGTTGAGATTATGTATTATTTTGCCAATATAAAATACTGAATAATTATAACAATATAATTTATAAAATCCCGAGAGACTAAGTTTGTCGTCTATATCCTTCGAATTGATTAAAAATTTAAATAAATTATTGTTTGTAAAAAATGCAGGTCTTAATTCAAAAGGAAGGTTGTTTACGCTTGAGCAAGAAAATACTGTTTGAATTTCGATCGGCACGATTACCCGCTTCTTTATCAGTTATCGCTTTTAACTGCTAAATACCTGCATAATATCGAATGAAAATGATTTCATATCAATTCAGGTGGGTTGGCGAGAGTCCAACTCCAACTCTCAACTCAATACTTTAACGAGGGAATAAAACATGCTTCACGTAGGCTGCATTAACGGCTAAAGTTCCACATCAGACACTACAAATGTACCGAAAGTGAGTGGGAACCCTCCGGGTTTGCAGTGTGCATACGATAATAGCCTTAATAGCGAGTTAGATTTGCAACCTCACTCCATATTATATTATTAAAGGTATATTCACACCTACAAGCACCGCACAGAACAGAACAGCACAGCATAGAAACTATAACGTTAGTTGCATACATTATCTATTACAGTGTACCCTTAGCGTAACGTATCCGGACCAGCACCGGCCAAGATTGTCGGCTAGAATATGTTGACGTTGCTGATTATATTATACTAAAATCGAAAAGATGGATAACAATAAATGGATTGAATTCATCAGGGAATTTAGGTTATAAAATAATAATAAAAATGGAAATAGGATTATAAAATCCTCAAACATGTTGTGGAGAACGCTAACGCTCAGTTAACAATTCAGTTGACAGCCGTACTCGCGTCTGTGCTGTGCTGCACGGAAGGTCTATTCGCATATATCAGCACCGCGCAGTGCGGAACAGTACAGCACAGTACAGTATAGACGCGAGAACGGCTGTCAACTGAACTGTCAGTTAGCATAAAATTTTAAAAAATTTAAATTTAATAACCCAGTAAAATGGGGAAGCAATCCGTCAAAACCGGAATAACAAATTTTGATTCAGTGTTTGGTTCAATCCAATTTTGTTATTTACTTAAAAAAATAAATTAAACCAGAATGATTTTATGACTTAATTCACTATTCCATTCGTATATGTCTTCATCTCTGGAAATTACTTCACGTTCCAAAATAAAATAAAACAAAAATACTTAAAATAGTTGCACAGTTTTGTAGCACTTGGTACATCGTAGCCAATGATGTTAGCGAGTGGGATCTACCAAGTAATGTGTGTCAAGAAAAGCTCTACTTGAGATGATGTTGTTGTTGTTTTGTACCTTGTGCGGCAAAACTGCAGCATATTTCGTACGAAAACAAGTTATTTAGGTCATGTGGTTTTAACGTTTCTCTTCATATAGACTATATTATGTGGAACGATCACAAAATACTTAACATGTCAGAGGCGGAGATGCAAGATCAACAAGAAATAAATTCGTTTTATGTTGTTCAAAAACATAAGACAGAATAGATAGATGTTTTGCTTGGGGTCTCTTATGCATAAGATGCATGTAGCCAGGAGCGAGGATAGTGATAAGTATCAACTAAATCATTTGGTTATTTTAAAATCAATGCCTGTATGTGGACAGTGTATTGAGTGGCAAGTAGTAAGCTACCATTAAGTAACAATTTAGTTGCCTTAGAATCTTCTCTAGTAGAGATGCGACCGATATTCGGATACTATCCGGTATCCAGCCACTTTATTACTATCCGGCCAGATGTTTGATAGTGACCCATTGTTGAAAAGAAAGTGAAACAGGTAGTACTTAATATTAGCTACAAATCATGACCGGTTAGGTACCCACAATTTACTAATGGTAAAATTGTAGTGAACAAAGTCAAGCTTAGAGGTAATAAACGATTACGTTTGCTTTCATATACATTACCAGCTTCAGAAACGAGTCTTTTGCTGTACACACTGCTACAAGGACATGATAGGTATAACTTTGCAAACTTTGCCAAAATTGTTTACTGGTCAAAGTTAGCTAACCGCCATACGTAACTTAATGTTACTTTGAACGTATTAATTCGTATAAGCACAATTCAAGCTGAGTACTAGCTGGATATCCAGCTACCCAGTCAGTTTCCGATATCCGGCCAATTCACTATTTTCTATTTTTTCAGTAACCAACCCCAAACCAATCCGTCCTATTGCAAATATAGTGTCATATCCACCAGCATATCGACCATCTCTAAATTATCAATTTTTTGTGCACATGAAAACATTAAAAGTCCTATTCTAAAATAAGTGAAAATATTTAGGACTGCTCACTTTAGTAGTAGAAAAAATGGTACGTTAACGTACCTCTAATTTTAGAGTGCGAGGAAAGTATTTTAATTAATTATCATAAACGTGTAGTATAAATTGTAGCAACTTAATATTCTAATATCGTTTAGAACGTTCGTTTTAGTACTTTTGATATAAAATTGATGTTGTTATCCCTTGGAAAAAAATAACAAACTGTATTTTGATTTAAGATATTTATTTGGAAGGGAACCATTCATTGGATAACCAAAACCTATGTCATAGGTCACCCCGAGTGGTTCGCTACGTTTGGTGACTTAGCAGGGATGCCCGTGTTCATTGGGTTTGTCCAGATCTTGGCGGTGGATGCGTCTTCCAACCAACTACGTGGCGGGTCGGATCGGGAGAGGCCGGTTGAGGGAGACCTTTTGACCTCTACAGCTAGACACTCTCGACCCATTACCTTGCACCGCGGTGGGGGATGTATTCATACCTCTGTCACACCTTTACACACCAATCCCCAGATTCCTACCCGATTTTCAATTGGTATTACAAAATAGAACGATAAAGGGGTTAATGCCGTGACCGGGATTCGAACTCAAGAATCTTCCACTAACCCGACAACAGTCATTGAAGTATTGCGGCAATCTTTAACTCGCCGTTATTTTAAGAGCTAAATTAATGACAATTTTTATTGGTAGCTCATTGTATAGAAAAGGACTTACGGGTTACGGGTGGCTGTAATAACTATCTGAATTCCACTAAAAGTTAAACTTTATTTGGTTTAAGTTAGAAGCACCTATACTCGCTATTCCAACAGAAAACTTACCCACATTCGGACCTTTATTTGGCAATTGTTAAATTATGTTTTTATAGAAATTCGAATACTTGCATGTTAAAGCGACCAAATCTGGTTTTATTGGCGTTAAAAATCCAGTTTATTGAGACATATCATTAAACTTTTCTAATACCTTATACAATAGCAATGCTTTTATGTTCAACTTGCATATAGACCCGTGAAAAATCACGGAATATTATATCACGATAAGATTTGTCACGTTAAACCATAAAAATTGCTTGTTGCCATCTCAATGTATGGAATATCTCAGAAGCTGGGCGTATTTATATATTTTTTTACGTTTTTGGTTGTATACACTTGAGGCTCTATGGTTTCTCTAAG
This sequence comes from Halesus radiatus, assembly GCA_022606495.2. Classification (NCBI taxonomy): domain Eukaryota; kingdom Metazoa; phylum Arthropoda; class Insecta; order Trichoptera; family Limnephilidae; genus Halesus; species Halesus radiatus. The sequence continues at coordinate 13,667 of JAHDVE020003059.1, read as the reverse complement.
GTCCTATGTCATCTCTTGGGTTCCATAACAGTTGATCCCCGACAGATATGTGAACCAGGGATTAATTTTAAGAAGCTGTATAAGGAGGAATTAGCTCTAATGCTGTAACTGCCAACCGTGCTATAATGTTGACTTAAGGCTTCGCCCGTGTCCTGGCTGCGCACTAGTACAGTGATGCTAGTTTTTCAGACCATCCCCTACTAGAATTCCGGTAGAGTAAGCACAGTATTACCACATGACGATTATGTTACTAATATTGTACTCCGTCGATGGCGTGCATTATCTATGATCACAAATAGGCTGTGTGTAGTTTTTCACGTTCGGGTATGCACATCTACCGGCACCGTGCAGTGCAGACACGTTCAGTGACAGGCATGGCACAGAAGGGAGTATTCACATTACACCATGCGTGAATGTGTTCATAGATAATGTAAGCAAGTAATTTTACCGTGCCTACCGCTCTACGTGCCTGCACTGCGCTCTGTCTGCAGATGTGAATCGAACTTAAAACGTAATGCGAATTTAAAAAGTCTCCATTTAAAGAACGGTTAATTCATCACTCCCTCCATAGGTGGCACTGAAAAACAGCATTTTGGATGATTGCTTTGAAATTTTCTTGACCTATAGAGGTTAGGGTTGGAAACTAAAAAAAGCGGACAATTTATAAAATGGTTAAAACCTACTGTATCTTTTATTAAAATACCTGCGGAATAAACACAGCATTTCCAACAGTAATCTTTGTCTGTTTATTTCAACCATTAATCCCAGTATTTCACAAACAAATCTTGTCCCCTTCCACTCGGTGTTGCCCTACTCGAGCGTTGTTTATCTCAGAAAATCGATAATATATTAAACTGACAGCGTGTCAAACAGTGTTGCCAGTGGTATTTCGGTGTTGACACAATGGGAGGTTGTTTATTTAGCATCAAGTGTAGTCGGAGGGTCTATTGGAGATGGCAAACAACATCCCGCTACTTGAACATCGTCGTTGCGAGGACTTGTTATATTGTTATTTTCCGGGAATTATCAAGGAGATCCGATAAATAAATACCATGGATTTATAACATGGAAGAAGAGCCCTACAATTTTATTATGCTCCATCTATGCTAACATTTTTTATAAGGGCGATAATTGCCCAGGTATTTTATTATTATTAATTTTTTCTTAACAAATTGTCAATTTGATGGGTGTTGAGGCTTAGAAGGCAGGGAATACTGGTAGGGAGTTCAATTTTAAGTTTCACCAATTCACGCATAAAGTTTTGAAATCTGTCATTGATAAGACACACATTATGGTCCAGAGTATCCTCTGACCCACACTCACTGTAAGGCGAGATGACTATGTGGAACCTGGCGAGATGTCTAAGACAACAAGTGTGACCTATTCTCATTCGAGTTATGGAGGAAATATATATTTTTTTTAGGCATGGAAGTGTATTTATGAAACCAGGGCTCGACGGGAAAAAAGTTTTGTTGGAGAAGCTATTTTCCATTCAGAAGACCATTGGAGTTTGTATTTACTTTTTAGAATAGGGAAATAGTCTCTAACTGGAACAGGAATATCACTTAACGGACTGTGAACAGTGACTTCCTTGGCAATTGAATCCGCCATTTCGTTTCCGGTGATACCTAGGTGTCCCGGAATTCAGGCCAGGACCACTTACCCATGTGATAGCGACATTAGGGAGTCGCTAATAGAAATGAGTGGGGATGAACTTATTTTTTGTAGTAAGCAAAGGAAATCTGAAAGAATGAGGGCATTTATAATATTGTGCGATTTGACGTGATGAAGTGCTTCTTGATAACTATGCATTCAGCCGAGAAAATGGAGTATTATTTGGTAAATTTGTGTGGGAGCCAGAATTTTCTGATCTAAAGACGATGATGAAAGGTTTTTAATATCAAATAAATCGAACTGAAAATGATACTTCATTCCAATGTACTGTTTACTTTTCCAAATTGGTATCCAAAGAAAGCCTTAGACATAAAGATGAGCTTTTCATACGTGCAGTTACGATGCAGTCGAGAAAAATTCCAAATGCATGTAAAGCTTTCATACAAAGTGCTTATACTTGTTCGTGACCATTCGGTTGTTGCGTTGTAACGTCAAAATGTGTATTCGCTCCTTCCTTTTCTTAAAGACTTTCAAAATAGCATCAACAAAGATATAAGCTTTTTAGAAAACTCCAGAGCCTTCTTTGCAGTGAAAATACAAGTATACAAAAAAATAAAGAAATAATCGATGACATCGTATTTATAAAGAGATTATTAATTGATAAACTAAAGTTCTTTAAAACTTAAGACAAGATTTTTGTGCATAGTGCAAAGGGTAACAATTATTATTTTATTATTTATAATTATTAAGATTAATAATTATTGTTTATAAAAATAATAATTGTTACCCTTTGCACTATAAAGAGATTCTTTTAGATTTAGCAATGGAAATGATATGATGGTGGTTTGTAAATGGAGTAAATATCAGGGTTTGAAATATGGGCAATAACATGAGACCAATTGGTATCACAGAGATAATACGCGTTTCAGTCGATGACAAGCGCTCGCCGGGTATAGATCTTTAAAGATAACTGCAAAATGCTTACATGACTTCTCATGCCGTTCTGGAAAAGATAGAAAAAGCAAACCTTTCATCGATTTTACTATTATAAATATTCGTTCAAATTAGCTTTTCTAATTAAAAAAAACTCGAGGATCAAAATAATGAACTAGACACGCTAGTCACTTAAATGCTCAAATACTTTAATGAGTTCGTTCGCTGTCGGAAGGATTAGGGCGACATCGACAGCTGCTTCACCCCCCTTCCTACGTCACAAGCGGGAAGAATATTTTACACTGATTTTAAAAGGAACCTAGACTCAACCAATGTGGGTGTACTTAATTTATTTTTCACGCCAGCTCTAAAAATTACAAAGTTTGTTGTCTACCAATGCAAGCAACACAACAAATAAATTCTACATGTAAATTCTATACGGGTAGTTAGGAAAATGTCTACATGAAATACATACCGGAACTTAAGATAAAACGTTCAAATAGGCCTTCAATGGCTTTCAAATTGTATTTCTTTTAGATATTTTAGTACGCATTTCATAGAATTAAAAATAATATAGTTCAAGATTTATATTCACAGGAAACGTCAGACATCTTTCTAACTAATCGTGAAGAATTTAAAAATAAATCATTACTAGTGTTGCTCGTATTACAAATTGAGAAAATGGCTTTTAGTATTTTGAGTGGTACTTTTAATTTAATCTGGAGGTGTGAAATTTATTAAGTATTATTTTTATTACTAACTGTTAGAACTGAAAGCCAATCTCATTTGCATTGTATCAATGTCTTTATGTACACAGATTATGGCTGGCAGAGCGTGTCCCAGAATGTTTCAAAGGTTTTATGAAATGGTTTATTTTCTACTGATATGTTTACATTTTTTCACTTCGTTCGCAAAGAGCCTCTTGTTTATAGAAATACGAGCTAATAGGGGCGTTTTACGTATAAAAAACTGTTTTGCATCAATATCACGATATAAAATAAATACGGAAGGGAAATATTAAATTTATCAGTCTTTTTAAATTTTTTTAAAAATATTTATTTTACATTTCAACTAACAACCTGTCGCCCACGTACATATTAATAATGATATATTGATGATTTGTAAAATCACCGAAAGAGCGCAATATTCCCTTTTCGTCAATAATACTTTTTTTAACAACAAATTGCTCATGGCCAATGTTTTTTGTTGAGTTATTTTCATCTGCCATGACATATATATGTTGTTTACTCAGATGCTTCACTCAATTATTTAAACACAGTGTGGGACTTAATTTTATAGGTGTCTGTTTTTTTTTTTTATAAAAATGTATTTCCAAATATTTTTCTATTTTCAAAATAAATTAGTTGTTGAATAATTTATTTTTAGCAATACTGTATAGGAAGGTACCTATTTTGTCAAAGCTTCCAAATGTTTGAAGATATTCTTATGCTTTTATACAGTTTTTGAGCGGAATCCATCACAATCCGGTATGGTCTAGTGGCTAGGATACCTGGCTCTCACCCAGGAGGCTCGGGTTCGATTCCCGGTACCGGAAACATTTTTGAACATTTAAATTTTTTTGGTATTATTTTTTATTGACATATATTTTATGAATATGTTTTTAAATCTATTTTTTTTTTGAAATCATAATTAAAATTTGTTGGTAAGAAAAATAGGGTTAATCCGTATACGTCATATGAAGTGAGCAACACAATATTAGGATTGTGTGTATTGGTGCATATGTGTACAATTTCAACAGATATGGGAAGCATTTCTGAGAAACACGCGTTTGTCTTGCTAACACTTACTTGTTAATCGCTATTAACGAAAAAGTAATAACAAGTGATTGAAAAGTTTTTTTAGTTAGGTGTTCGAAAAGTTTGTAAAAAGTTCATATTTAATTAAAATTATATTAAAACAGAACTTTCGTAATTTCACGTTTTTACCACTTTATAAGTTTATAATTTAACAATTTTCTTAATTTAGTAATTTTATGCTTTTGTAATAATTTATTTTTTTTCACGAATTTTTAAATTTTATATTTCTAATAATTGTATAAATCCGTAATTTAATAAATTTGTAATTTTATAATTATGTTTTTATAATTTGATGAATTTATATGTTTAAGTATAATTTTATAAAATCATGTATTTATAATGTTATAATTCCTTATTTTAATATTTTAATAATTTTATAATGTTACAATTCTTTAATTTAATATTTTTATTATTTTATAATTTTATAATTTTGTAATTTTACTATTTTATAATTTCATATTTTTATAAATCATAACTTTATATCCTGTGTTATTATAATAATGTTGTCTTGATATATGTGGACATCTTCAATTACCAATTGAACAAGAATGGTTTTGTTTGTTGTAAATAGTGTTTGCAGATGCAATATGTGCCTCTCAAGATTTTTTATTTGTACAAAAGCCGTTCTCACAAAAATCGGATGACACCACTGCTTCCAAATCATCATTAACCGAGTAAACTAGTGCGACGAATTGCGTCATTAATCTATGAAATGTATTTAGGCTGGTGTGTCCCATTTGATTAATTTCCTTTTGAAAATGTTTTTGTTTCAGGCCGCCATTGACGAAGAACAGATGGCAAGTGAGTACCAAATTTATGTATTATTCCAGTGTTCTAATATTTATCTGAGGATGTTGAAAGGTATTGATGTATTGAAGTTTTTTTAATCATCTTTCGTTTTTAGTCTAAAAATTTGTAATATAGGGTGAGCGTAAACATGGACCATAGAAGGTTCAAAGTAATATGAAACAATTTTCATTATTTAATTAAAACATTATGTATATCAGTGAGGCATGGAATTGGCAGAGGAAGAATGAAAGTAGACTGAATGCTGTAGAAATGAGATTCCCAAAGCGTATGTGCGTAAAACCACGTTTGACCATGTGAAAAATATTCACATTAGAAAAAAATAATGCAAGTCTGATGTGAGCGTAATGAGTATGAATAAGTTTAAGAAAGGGGCTCTTGGATGGTTCGGGCATATAGCGGATTCGCTCTATAGTAGATGAACGAAGAAAGAAGTGTAATGAGAATACATATGATGCAATTGTGGATGGAAGAAGCCGGAACGCCCGAGGAAGACATGGAACGATCAAGTAAACCAAATACTTGAGTCGAACAATCTCAAGAGTCAGAATAACATATGTACGTATGTTAAGATGTATGAATGCGAATGAAGCAGCTGCCTATCCCTGCGGCGAGACGGCGTGATGATTAGTTAGTTAAATGAAAAAAACTTTCTACATCGAAAATTTCCTTAAACTAAAACAAAAAACAATTATTCGAATATAAACTAATGGAACAGTGATAAGATAAATATTGCGCTGTTTGTTTTATTCCTTTAAAAATGTGAATTTTTATATTTGCTATAATTTGTATTTCTTGCTGAACAATTTTTAGTGCTTCGAAGGGCTTTCGCCATGTTCGACTCAAGCAAGCAAGGACGGATTGAAAAGGAAAAAGTGAGAACAATCCTAAACACGATGGTGCACAGCTACGACGACAAGGAGCTGGAGACACTCCTAGATGGAGAGGATAGCGAAGGTAAAGCGAAAAATTTTAAAACCCTAGTCAGAATACACGTAGTTTACGATACAATTCAAATTTTATTTCTTTTCACAACACTTGAGGTATTTTTACAAACTAGGGATACGGTAAAACGTGTGGAAGATTTGTAATTTAAATGTTTTCATCCATTATAATATTTTTTAAACGATCCATAACCGCATATTCTTAAATGATTCGATCTGGCTACAACGAAATTACTCATGTGGACAATGGTACTTTCTGGTAAGATGGCTGACAACGATGTTGGCCGGGTGGTAACCTTCAAAAAGATAAGATATTTTTGTTTGGGAATCAAATCAAAAACGGTAGATTTTAAAAGGTAAAGTCAAATAAAAATGCCATAAGCATCGTCGTTTTTTTCAATATTAAAAAAAAAAAAACTGCATATATTATAAATGTTCCTCGACTCATCACCTCTTGTTCAAATTTGAAATTGAGTTGTTTGCCAACTATCAAACATAGCGATTATCAAAATTAACGTTTTGCAATATATGTATGCTCTTGGAATGTAGTAGGCACATATGTGGGATGTAAAATGTAAACAAATACGGTTACAAAGTTAAAAAACGAAAAACACGCTTTACTCAAAAATTATCTTTGAAACATATTTTAGTTTAATCTGTTCTGCGGGACCCGGTTCTCTTTTGATCTACTTGGGAGAACACCTCTGGGGCTTACTGAATCCTTGAAATCTTGGGAGTTCAAATGGCCTAGTTTTACGTTAAGATAATCCTTGAAGCATATTTTAGTTTAATCTGTTCTGCGAGTCCTGGTTCTCTTTTGATCTACTTGGGAGAACACCTCTGGGGCTTACTGAATCCTCGAAATCTTGGGAGTTCAAATGGCCTAGTTTTACTTAAAAATAATCCTTGAAGCATATTTTAGTTTAATCTGTTTTGCGAGTCCTGGTTGTCTTTTGATCTACTTGGGAGAACACCTCTGGGGCTTACTGAATCCTCGAAATCTTGGGAGTTCAAATGGCCTAGTTTTACTTAAAAATAATCCTTGAAGCATATTTTAGTTTAATCTGTTTTGCGAGTCCTGGTTGTCTTTTGATCTACTTGGGAGAACACCTCTGGGGCTTACTGAATCCTTGAAATCTTGGGAGCTCAAATGGCCTAGAATTACTTTAAAATAATCCTTGAAGCATATTTTACTTTAATCTGTTCTGCGAGTCCTGGTTCTCTTTTGATCTACTTGGGAGAACACCTCTGGGGCTAACTGAATCCTCGAAATCTTGGGAGTTCAAATGTCCTAGTTTTACTTTAAAATAATCCTTGAAGCATATTTTAGTTTAATCTGTTCTGCGAGTTCTGGTTCTCTTTTGATCTACTTGAGAGAACACCTCTGGGACTTGCTGAATCCTTGAAATCTTGGGCGTTCAAATGGCCTAGTTTTACTTTAAAATAATCCTTGAAGCATATTTTAGTTTAATCTGTTCTGCGAGTCCTGGTTCTCTTTTGATCTACTTGGGAGAACACTTCTGGGTTTTACTCAATCCTTAAAATCTTGGGAGTTCAAATGGCCTAATTTTCAATAAAAATATCCGAACTAGAATGTATGATATTATTATAAGTAATATAAAATATGTTAAAAATATGTATGTAATTCGCCCAGCTTCTGATATCATATTTTCCATACATTTAGATGACAACATGCTACACTAGCGCCTCTAGCGGCCCGCGTTGTACGAATTCGTTTGACGAATTGTGATATTTTAAACCAACTCTAAAGAACTCTAAAAATAAAAATTATAGTTAATTTCTCACAATCTATTATAAAAGTTTTTTATTCCCTTTCTAAACCACCAGATGGTACGTGAGCAGCGAGGCTTATAACTGTTTGTTCAAACCTAATAGCACATCTTTAAAATAAATATGTTTTACCAAAAAAGTTATGAAATCATATAATGTAGGTTACCTAATATTTATTTTATGAATTATTGAAGCCTATAATTTATTAAGAATATATTACAGAGAAAATCTATTAAAATATATGAAAAAAACCAATTCGTACCTCCCGGGCCGCTAGAGGCGCTAGTGTAGCGTATTTTCACTCTAGGGTACTTATTTATAATTTATTATTATACATTTTTAGGAACCGGCAAACTGAACTTCGATTCGTTCTGCAGAGTGGCAACACATTTTCTGGACGAAGACGATGAAGCTCTTCAGAAGGAATTGAAGGAAGCCTTCAGACTCTACGATAAAGAAGGTAATTAAAAAATGATTATTCCTTTCACTAGCCACATTATCGCGTGCATTTTGGCAGTACTATCCACTCTCAATAAGTCGTACATGAACGAGTCGTTCATTTGTGCCGGCTTATTTTGATTATCCGTGATCGTCCGACTCCTGGTAAACCGTACCATGACTCCTTTGAATTGTGACTCTTTTTGAAAAACTTTGGAACCACTAAAGAGAGACTGTTTATTTATCTAAAAAGAAAAACATCTCTCAGATGTTTGAGAGTATTACGCATTTCTACGATGACGCATTTTAAAAATCGTCGTATACGAGTCTAACTCATACAATGCTAAATTATGACTCGCAATTAATATTTGGCGTCATGTGGCATCTTAATGCAGTTGTTTCCAGAGGTTCACACATTCGTGTGTAGAGATATGAATAGTTACCGCATTTACACGTGTGTAAGCAATGTACAGTACGTGAACGGCGCCCGACAGTCTGCCGTCTGGACGTTTTGTACCTACACCTATACGCTAGAAGCTAGCCGTATGAGCTGGGAGTTGGATCTTAATATGTGCCGGCACTTAAATGAACCGTTGCGTCGTTCAATCGAGTCGTACGAAAATATTAAGCTAGTAATGTGACTCTCGTTCTTAACGAAATGAGTCATGACTCATCGATATTATCCACTGCCAGCCGGCAACTCGTAGCATTTCTCCATCGACCAGGCTCTGATTATGCTCCCCATAAAATCTTATGCTAGCCGTAATAAGGAACTTGAGTCAATTTTTTTTTATCAGTGTTGACTTAAATACCAGTTTTTTTTTCAGTTCATTATTAATATAATATTTAAAGTTTGAATATTTTAAAGTCTGCCAAAGCGCCCGAAATTTATGGCATATTATTTTACACAATCAAGTTACACATAACGAATTTACGCTCGAACATCCGCGTGTCATCAGAAGCCACCGAACCGATGATGCCAACCAAAAAGGGCGTAATTGATAAGACGTGGGTGTTTTAACAAATTTTGAAGGACGATATATATATTAATTCTACGTATGATCATATATTTATAATAAAACGTATATATTCTGAACAGGCGTTTGCTGATTTATATAAATGTGTACGAGTATTTTTAAAGGCATTCTTTTTTCACTGCACTTCCATATTGTATAAAAATGTCAAAAGTGTGGTGATAAATGAAAAATAACCGATTAGTATCTGAGTAGACAAATGCGTCTGTTTCCCACCCAGATGTTGTGGGTTCAATTCTGGTCCTAAGTCCCCCATCGTTGCACAAGCAATATCCGCTTATAATGGTGATATTAAGATTTTTCAAATATTGTCAGTTTAATCGTAATCCAAGAATGTTAGTCTTTAATGTTTCAAAATTAATTAATGAAAATAAATCACTTATAAAGGTCCCCCCTACTTTGTATTTCATTCTGTTAGTCAACATAATCTAGAAATTTAAATAAAGTGAACTAATTTTTTTCATTGTTATGGCAACAGCGATTTTAGAAGAAAAAATATTTTAGGTTCAAATGTGATATCATGTTTGATTTCCAAATGTGACAGGTTGACTGGACGGGAAAAATGACTCAATTTTTCTTACTGTATTTTTTTTAGTCTAAAATGCGCGCTTTTTCCATAATTTACCAACGCCATTCATTATTCATAATTTTAAACAATAAGATCTGATAAAATATTAAATGCCGTGTTTGAAGCGTGATGAAGTTGTGAAAGTTTAAGGATTCTGTGTTATTTGCAAGGTGTAAATTAAATTTAAAATTTATGTGCTTAATGAATTTACGTTGAATGCTTTCGGTACTTTCAATATTGGCTTGCTATAAAGATGTCCATATCGGTGTGCAGTATTGCTAGTGAGGGCGGATCACAATGTTAATGTAAATAATTGTATTATTTTTCCAGCAGAAGTTTCTAATTAGGTACATCATTTTATTTCTTGTGTTTCGTCATGGTTTGCTATGAATAGAATACAAAAATATTTACGTTTGAGCTAATCCTTTTATTTTAATAATTTTTACTTCAAAACCGACCGGTCATAGATCTCGTGCATTTGATAAAATAAAACACAAAAAAATTCAACAATAAAACTAACTTATTAAAAAAAAATGGCATTTAAGTTAAAACGTCATCAATAATAAATTGAAAAAAAAAATACTAGAGTTTTAATTTATTTTTTTCTGAACTCAGTTTGATACTGATGTGAAAAATATTCAATTAAGCTATGTGTTACCATTCGAACGATCGCAGCACACTCCTTTTCTGTCTACATTATTTGGACGACAAGTACACACTCACTTTAGTAAGATTCAAAATTATTGTTAATGATCAGGTAGTAATAACATTAACACAGGTAGTATTTTATTATTTTTTTATTCAAAGAAAGACAATCGTTAGCAGATTATGAATAATCTCCTACTACCATCACAGTAAGCGGAAGATGTTGCTTGCGTCGTGACGGAGGACTTAGCCAGCCGAGGCATTGAACTCACGAGGGCTGGGTGGGATCCAGACGCGGTGTTAACTCAGGCATTGATCGGTCATTATATTAAATGAATATAGCCTTTTTAAATACTTATAAAAAACAAGCATTTAAGATATATTGGCCATTCACTCTCCTACATTGCTCGGAAACCGGAAAACGGTTGCGGTTCATAAATTCCATCGGTCCTTGCGGTTTGTTTTATGGAAAATTAAAATAAACAACCTCACTGCTCCATAGAACAAAGCAAACTCTAATATTTCCCGAGTGACGAGAACAATCAAAACATTTTAATAATTTAAATATTCTGACAAACGAATTAGCCAAGTTAATTGCATCGATTTTTCTATGTAATGTAAATAATTTTGTTTTCTTAGTAAAATACCGGTCAAAGATTTTCATATTTTATTTTATTTATTTAATATGATAATTTTTTTTACAGTAAGTATATAAATAAAACATGATTCATATAGTGTTACAAAGAAATATAATATACCTGTTCCTCACCATAAAGAAACGAAGTTCTTGTGTTTGGTGAGGGATTTTCGCCTAAATATTTAAAACATAAATTAAAATATTGTTATTAATTGATAAACTAATAAAGTTGGTTGTTTACAGGTGAAAATATAATAAAAACAGTAATTATTGAAGGAACACTAGTATATATTGATTAACTTGGCGGGTTTGCGATAAGCCGACGTAGCTCAACGGTAGAGCATCTGACCGGACATTAGAAGGGTGCGGGTTCGAGTCCTGCCGGCGACATTTATCTTTGCTCGGAAGGTTTTTTCAATTTGGATGAGTGTTTTAGATTAATAATTATTGTTTATAAAAATAAAATATTGTTGTTTAATAGCAGCAAAATATGAATTGGTCGTGTAAATTTAGTTTAGTTTACTTATAAACAGTAATAGTATTAAAGAAAAGAAAAGGAATTGAAAGAAACGCAAGGTTCGTGGAAAAAATAAAAAGACGAAAAATCTAATAATAATAACAATATTTATAATATTGTTGAGGTAAACAAAAGGTAAAGGAAATAATGGAGAAATGAAACAAAGATATGCTTTCATGTAACAAAATGGGACAATGCTTGAAAAAAGAAAGAGACAGAATGTCAAAATAGGGATTAAGAAGAAGTGGAAAATTTTGAGTTAACGGAAATATATATAATATGGGACTATAAGACAAATTAAGTTGATTATTAAGTATATTACTAACAATTTTAATAGTTTTCTTTATTTGTAATAGTTTAATTTTTAATAAAAATGTTTTAAGAGGAACGGCTACGCGGCCTGTCTCATTAATAACAAAATTTTAGATTTGAGGTCAAAATACTCACCTAAACATAATGATATATATTTTTTTTAAATTTAAGGTTTAGTAAATATCTAATACGCATGAGAAGTAATTTATTTATTTTTGTTTTACATTATGAAATGAAATTTTTTTTAATTAAAAATAAGTAAAATAAGCATCATGGTGGACTTTAAATTAAATTAAAAACGAAGAATTTACGTTAGAACACAAATTTACCATACATAATTTAAAACATCGACCCGAAAAAACATTTTTTTTTAATGTTTTGTTTTTAATACTTTTACATACGTAATCATATTTACACAAAAATATGATAATTTTTTAAAAACATAAACCCGCAAATAATTTTCTAATTTGCCTCTAAAATTGTGAAAATTGATTTATTTTTTCATGGCATATACTTCATAATTTAAAACTAAAATAAATAAAATACTTTTCATCCGTTTTAGATATTTAGTAAAACTTTAATTAAAAATATATATATTATTCAGTTTGGATGGGTATTTTGGCCTTAAATCCAAAATTAAGATACGAGTATGTATGAAAGAGGCAGCAGAGCAGCCGTTCAAGCAAGCTTTTTGATATGGACATCTCGTTACACCCGTCACTATCCTACCACGATGTTTTAAAAAATTGGAATAATGTGGCAGCCATAAATCACGGTTCGAGCAGCAGACTTCGTTCCGTTTACTTTATCGTGAATAACAACCATCCATAAAATAAAACCTAATGTTTTTGTTCATGAAACGTTGAATGAAGGCGTTGTTTTTAATGCAATTTCAGGAAATGGATATATACCTACAAGCAGCCTTCGAGAAATCTTGGCTGCTTTGGATGACCAGCTCACTCCGGATCAGCTCAATGAGATGATTGCTGAAATCGACACTGACGAATCGGGAACAGTTGACTTTGAAGGTAAAAAGAGCATGCATACTTTACTATATCTATATTTTTTAACTGCCATCTTTGGGGAGCGCTGCGGGGTTTTTTATAGCAGTATCCTTATCATTTCATGTGGTGGGGTCAAAGGGGAACATCCAGATCTCTGAGACAGTCTAGGGGCCGCGTAAGTCGCCCTGTGGACATTTCATAAAATTGCCACTAAGGATTGAATGAAATGGGTATTCGTCGATTACATACTGGTAGTCTGCACCGTACTCAATATATTCACTCACCGCTTTTTAGCAGGTCACACGAGTCTTTATAGCAGGGAATCTTACTTTTGGAGTTGGGTACTTGTGTTTAAGAAGCGAGAAAATCCAGGAATGAGAGTAGTTTTGCAATCAAATTTTAAATATGTAAATATATATCTGAATGTAACTCTTCCCAGGAGGCCCTGGTAATAATTGCAAGATCTATGACATATTCGGGGATACTATGTGGTATGGTTTTCTATGAGAGAGAACCTGGTTTTGATCGAAACTTATGCAGTATACGGAAGGAAATGTAAAAGTCTGCACAAAAGTTACAAAAATAAATAATTTTTTAATCATTTTT